>JAXIVJ010001044.1:50000-60000 GCA_036785665.1 Chirona hameri
ATTATTCAGGACTTTTCGCCCAGCTAAACACACCCCACAACCAGGTCTCGCCGAGGCGCCGGAGCTAGGGAGACTGGCAACAGTCTCCCGCTGTTGCAATGACGGCACCCCACGGCTCCACCAACACTGACACTGTTCAAGTGTATGTAATAAAAATATGTATGTATGTGTGTCTCGTGTTTTACTTATATTTGACCTTGAACGAAATACTTAACGTGATGTTAGATATTATATTTACTTTGAACAAATAATTTTTCCGGGTACAAATAAACCGGTTAACGTAACTAGTAACGTAAAATAGCTGCCCTAGTTCCTAGTTTGTTCCGGGTCACATAAACCGGATAACGTAACTCTTTTCCTGGCAAATTGCCAGATGTCACTCCCCACCCGGAATATGGCTATAGGCCGGTCCGGGAATTTAAAAAAAACAAAAAATCCGCGAATCACGAACGCAACGGACCTGTGGACGCCTCCAGCCAGCCTTCGACAGCCCTCCACCGCTTCCGGGTGCGGAACCCTGTCCACGTGCGTGTGGCAGGGTTGTTAGACCCTTTAGATAGGTAGACGCCTCCAGCCAGCCTTCGACAGCCCTCCACCGCTTCCGGGTGCGGAACCCTGTCCACGTGCTTGTGGCAGGGTTGTTAGACCCTTTAGATAGGTAGTCTTCGCGAAAGGTTCCTTTGGAATTCGTGATAATTTCACTGTTTTTCATTCTGCTTTTATCTTATCTCTTTCCTAAACTAGTCCACTGGCGGATACCTAACGGTGTACACCCAGCCTGCTTGGCCCGAACGGTCCACAAACGACCTGGAGGGGTGGCAGGTTGGACCAACTAAGCCAGTCTGAGACCTCTTTTCACCAACTCTCTCCTACCCTACTCTAAATCTTATCTTTCTTACACTTCTACGGGTTAATCGCACGGCGTAGGTCCCCTCCAGTCTTGGGAAGTTAATTTGCAGGTGCCAACACGTTCTGTCGTGTGTGGCATTTAAAGTAAATAGTTAGCCCCCATCCTATCCTGAGCCACGACGATGGCTACCCCCCCGGAACCCCGCCCCCCCGCCCCCCTCAGGGGCCCCGCCCGCCCCGTCCAGGGGCCCGGCTCTCGCCGTCCCCCCGACCCTCCCGACCCCCCTCAGGGGTCCCCCTCCCGTACCGGCGCGCGCCCCCGAAACCCCGGCTCCCATCAGGAGCCCCGCCCCGACCGTCCCGGTGCCTGGCTCCCGCCAGACACCTCTCCACCCGACGGACCGGCACTCCTGCTGCTCCAGCGCAAGGACGGCGGGTCGATGAGACACGCCAACCCCTTCGCAGTGCGCCGCTGCCTGGTGGCAATCTGCGGAGAAGTCCACAGCGCCCGCTCCATCCGCTCAGGGGCACTGCTGATTAAGACCAAATCTGGTCAGCAGACTGACGCCATCATGGCCCTGAAGTCCTTCATGGACAGGCCATGCGAGGTGTCTGCACCCGACCGCATGAACTCTTGCCAAGGGTTCATCTACTCCCCGGACGTCAGCACGCTGACAGAGACCGTGCTCCTCCTCGAGCTCGTGTCTCAGGGAGTGACCGAGGTGATCAGGATGGGGTCGAAGAGGCCCGGTCCGAACCCCATGGTGCGGCTCCGGTTTAGGGGACTGGTCCTCCCCGACCGGATTTATTGCGGGTACATTACTGTATCCGTAACGGCGTGGACCCCGGGTCCCCAGCAGTGCCGTGTCTGCTGGAGATTCGGCCACCACCAGCGATCCTGTCACGCCAGCCACTCCACCAGCAAGTGCGCCCAGTCGCACGATACAGATGACTGTGTCGGTGGTGACACCGCAGCCCTGCTGTGCGTGTCCTGCGGCGGTCCCCACCCAGCGTGGTTCCGGGACTGCCCTGCCCGAGCGGCCTGGGTCGAGGAGACCCGAGCCCGCCGGGAGGGCCCGCCGCCCCCCCCCTCCCATCCCAGCGCTAGCCCCCAGCGCCTGGCCGCCACTCCCCCCACCCCACCGAACCCCAACCGCGCCCTCCCCCCGTCGGGCCCCACGTGGGTCCCCCCCCTGGTGCCGCTGGCAGCTCCGCCGGAGCGGCCCAGCGTGACGTCACCAACGGCAGACCCGAGCGGGCCCTGCCCTCCGCCAGCCGAGTCCCTCCAGGACTCCGGTCGTGCCCAAGCGGCACAAACTCCCACCCCCGCCGAACATCAGGCGGAGTCAGCGGTCGAGGCCTCGGGGGAAGACTCCGGGGACTCTTCCGCGGAGGAGACCGATGCGTCCCTCATCCGGGCTTTTGGAAACCGGGTCCCCACCTCCCAGCCCTGCTTCGCTCGCTACCACTCTCCGCCCTCCCGCGCCGCCCCGTCTCCCTCCCGCCCTGGCCAGCTCCCTGAACGGACCCGACCACCCCGCCGGAGACGGACACGAGCGACCGCAAGGCGCGGTCAGAATAGCAACTCCCGATGAACCAAAATCAAACTGATTTCGTCCTCCAATGGAATGTTAGATCTTTAATATCACATTGGGGGCAATTAAAACATTATGTCTTAAATAATAATCCGTTAGTAGCCGCTGTTCAGGAAACCCATTTCATTGACGCCGACTTTAATAATTATACTCTTAAAATCTCCGGCTATAGTCTCTACACAAATAACGTAAATGCATCACCGCGCCGAGGCGGCTCGGCTTTGCTTATTTCAAACCAACTTTTGCATCACCAAATCGACCTTCAAACAACCTTAGACGCAGTCGGCGTCAATATTAAAATCGCTCAGCTAGAACTAACTCTTATCTCAATTTATTTCCGTCCTACCGAGGACATAGACATTGATTCTCTTTCCCAGCTTATTACAAATATTAACACCCCATGTCTGATTATGGGCGATTTCAACGCGCATAGTCGGGCGTGGGGCTGCCTTCGGAACTCTCTTCGAGGCCAAATTATGCTGGACCTACTGGACCGCTATAATTTGGTCTTCCTTAACGACCAATCACCCACACACGTACACCACTCAGGAGGCGAGGTGACTTACAGCGCCATCGATCTCGCCTTCGCCACACCACGCATCGCGACTCTTTTTACATTTAACGCACAATCTGACCCTCTTTTTAGCGATCATTTCCCAATTCACTTAGAACTCCAAGTCCCTTCAGGACAGACAAATTTTTACTCTCTGCCTAGATGGAACCTTCGCAAAGCCGACTGGTCCTCCTTTCAAAATCACATTGACACTAGTCACCCCGCAGACTCCCAGACCGACATTAACACATTTTTTAACACTATTCTCGCATCAGCACACCAGCACATTCCACACACACGCACACACACACAACACCACCCGAGGCAGCGTACTGCCCCGTGGTGGAACACAGAATGCCAAAGAGCTGTTGCCCTCCGGAAAAGAGCATTTCGAAAACTTCAATCTTGTATAACTGCAGAAAACGAACACGAAGTACGGAAAACCCGCTCTTTGGCTAAAACAATCATTGACAAAGCAAAAAAAGAATCTTGGCAGGAATTCTCATCTACCTTTAATCGATTTACCTCCCTCTCAAAAATTTGGACATTAATTAAATCGTTTTCAAATAAAAGACCACCGGCATACAAAATCCCACACTTACAAATACACAACACATCTTACACGCTTCCCCTAGAGGTGGCAACACAATTTGCACAACACTACGCTAACATATCATCAACGCAACAATGTACACCAACTTTTAATAACCAACTTAACGATCAATTCCAATCTATTAGCTTTGACTCTAATAACGTAGAAATCTACAACTCTCTTTTTACCAACTCAGAGTTAACGTACGCTATAGGTAAATGTGGCAAAACTTCTGTAGGACCAGATCAAATTGACTACTCCTTCTTTAAAAACTTGACAGAGACTGGTCTCACCAACTTACTAACAGCCTTCAATACCATGTGGTTTGATGGCACTTTCCCTGAATCTTGGCATAATAGTACGCTAATTCCTATAATTAAACCTCGCAAACCTAAATCTTCTCCCGCTAGCTATCGCCCCATTTCTCTAACTAGTTGTGCATGTAAACTATTCGAACGCATGGTTAATGGACGCATCAGGACATACATTGAAACAAATAATTTACTTTCCCCACACCAAAGTGGTTTTCGACCTGGTCGCTCCACTGCGGACAATTTAGTTGGTCTTATCGACTCTGTCCAGCGCGGCTTTCGAGGGAGAGAGGTCACAGTTGCCCTCTTTCTTGATTTGAGAGCTGCGTTTGACAGAGTCAATAAGACTGCACTTCTAGTAAAGGTCCATAAGGCCGGAATTCGAGGTCGACTCGCTAAATTTATCCAAAACTTTTTAGAAAATAGAACTTTTAATGTAAGGTGCGGCAACACATATTCTCCAAATAAAAATCAGGACCACGGTGTCCCACAGGGATCGGTCCTCTCCCCGACCCTATTTTTAATTATGATTAACGACATTTTCAGTAATATTAACAAGATCGACAAAGGTCTTAAATTTTCAATGTACGCTGATGACCTGGTGGTGTGGTTCTCGCACCCGAGTGTCGATCAAGCCAGCAAAATGTTACAACTAGTACTCATTGATATAAAGGTATGGTGCGACCAATGGGGTCTGGAAATTTCTCCAAGTAAATCTGCATCTCTAATTTTTTCAAAGAGACCTGCATATGTGGAACCCTACATTCCATTAAAATATAACAATCAAATTATCCCTTTCGTCAAATCATTCAAGTATCTGGGAATAACGCTAGACACACGTCTCTCGTTCATCCCACACTTCAATGATTTAGTGCAGAGATGTACGAGACGAATTAATATTATGAAGTCATTGGCTGGTCGAGAGTAGGGCGCAGATCGTGCCACTCTTCTCCAACTATATACTTCCCTGGTACGCCCAGTACTGGACTATAACGCATTCTTATTTGATGACATATGTTCCAAACAAATTAAAAAATTGCAAACTGTCCAAAACGCTGCCTTGCGGATCGTGACTGGAGCCTGCCGCACCACCAACACCACAAATTTACACATCGACACAAACATTCCCACACTCTGCCGCCGACGCAAATAGCACACTACTTAGATTCTACACCAGAGCAAGTTCACACCCCACACGCCCAACATTCCACATCTTAAATCACCCCGCACCCACAAGACGACAAACACTACTACAAAAACGACACCCACTCATCAGTCACAGAATCAGACAAACACTCGCACTATTCAACATTCCACACATCAACACAATGCCAACGCCACCACTTACATCTCACTGGCTCGACACAACACCAGACACACACCGCCTCTTCACACACAACAAAAACACAGTCACGGCGGCAGAGACACACACACTCTTCAACGAACACAAAGCACAACACAACACATACACATACATATACACAGACGGCTCTCGAAGCGACGGCCGAACCGGTGGTGCATTCTACACAAACACAGTTAGCAATAACTTTAGACTTCCCGACATAAATAGCGTATACACAGCGGAATTGTCATCCATTTTATTAGCATTAATATATGCCAGAAAAGAAAAACTTAAGGAAGTAGTCATTTGCACAGACTCGTCCGCCTCACTCACGGCCATTTCCTCGATTAGTGACTGTAGAAACCCGATAGTATTTAAAATCAGACATCTAATCAAGTATTTAAACAGTAAAAACAATAGTATTAAATTCCTCTGGATCCCAGGACACGCAGGTCTCCCGGGAAACGAGGAAGCCGACAGACTTGCGAAATTGAGCCTAGAATTACCTTCAGTAAACCAACTTCCAAGCCCAGTATCAGACGTGTTAAATTATATTAATTCTCAACTTAGCATACTGCGCCAGAGCGAGTGGGACGCCGCTCCACATTTTCATCTTCATCCAATCAAGCCAAAAGTCCAACATTTTTATATCTAGTCACCAGAATTGTAGAGAGAAGGAGGTAATATTGGCGCGCCTCCGTCTCGGTCATACAAAAATTACTCATTATTATATTATGGAGAATCTCCCGCCACCAAATTGCCAACATTGCCCAGGTTATCCGCGATACACAATCAAGCACTTACTTCTTACTTGCCCAGTACACAAAGATAAACGACAGCACATTATTAATTACACACAACAAAATAGCATCACATTAAATCTTCAAACACTGTTAGGTGATAGTTATCCTGAATTGATAGGTCTTCTCTTAGATTATCTCTACCAAACACGCTTAGCTAATCAAATATAACAGGGTTTTTTTTGGCCTTGCGCATTTTTGGCCCACCGCGCAGGTTTTTTCCCCTTTGCCTTAGACGCTGGGTTTTTTATTATTCAGGACTTTTCGCCCAGCTAAATACACCCCACAACCAGGTTTCGCCGAGGCGCCGGAGCCAGGGAGACTGGCAACAGTCTCCCGTTGTTGCAATGACGGCACCGCCACGGCTCCATCAACACTGACACTGTACAGGTGTATTGTAATAAAAATATGTATGCATGTGTGTCTCGTGTTTGACTTATTTTTACCTTGAACGAAATACTTAACGTAATGCTAGATACTATATTTGACCTTGAACGAAATACTTAACGTAATGTTAGATATTATATTTACTTTGAACAAATAATTTTTCCGGGTACATATAAACCGGTTAAAGTAATTAATTAACGTAAAATAGCTGCCCTTCTCCCTAGCTTGCCCGGGTCCACATAAACCGGATAACGTAACTCTTTGCCTGGCAAATTGCCAGAAGTAATTCCCCAAACCCGGGATATGGCTATAGGCCGGTCCGGGGAAAAAAAAAAATCCGCGAATCATCGATCTCAACGACATCGGACCACTGACGACTTCTAGCCAGCCTTCACCAGCCCTCCACCGCTTCCGGGTGCGGGACCCTGTCCACGTGCTTGTGGCAGGGTCGTTAGACCCTTAGATAGGTAGCCCTTAGATATTTTTAAGTAGGTAACGTAATTTCCACAATTTGCAAGGTAGAGAACCCGCTTCATTCTTTAGATTAATTGCAGCTGGCAACACGTTCTGCCGTGTGTGCCACGTTAACGTAACTTAGGCTATTCATTGAACTTTCCCCTCCCTCCTCCGGTCATGGCGACCCCCCCGCCCCGCCGCCCCCCCCCCCCCCCCCGACCCCCCTCCGGGGTACCCCGGAGCGCGTCCGCGTTCCCCCCCTGGACGGTCCCCCCGCCTGCCCGACCCGCCCTGGTCCAACCTGTGGTGGTCCGGTGCCGACCATCTCCCCGAACCGACCCGGCCATTACGCTGGACCGGTGCCGACCATCTCCCCGACCCGACCCGGCCATCACGCCGTCGGACTGGGGCCCCCCGCCCGCCGCTCAGTCCCCCTCCCAGTCCCCCTCCCAGCCCCCCTCAGGGGCCCCGCCCGCCCCGTCCAGGGGGCCCGGCCGTTGCCGGACTCCCATCCCCCCGACCCACCCCCCCCGCCCCTCCGCCCCTCCGTCCCCCCGACCCCCCCGACCCACCCCCCCCCCCCGCCCCTCCGCCCCTTCGTCCCCCCGACCCTCCGACCCCCCTCTGGGGTCCCCCCCCGGTGCGCGACGCACCTCCCCGGTCGGATCCACTCCCCGCTCCCCTCAGGGGCCTCCCAGGGTCCGACCCGGAGCACGGCTCCCCCCCGACCCCACCCCCCGGACGGGCCCGCTTGCCTCCTTATGTGGCGAGCGGATGGCATTCCATTTAGGAATGTCAACCCGTTCCAGGTCCGGCGCTGGCTGGTCGCCATCTGTGGCGACGTAGCCAGCGCCAAACCCATTCGATCGGGAGCACTCCTGATCGAGACACTGACGTCCCAACAGAACGTCAGTGTCATGGGACGGACCACCTTCATCGGAGTGAGGGTCGCCGTGGAGGCCCCGGCGCACCTCAACTCCGTGGAGGGTCTGGCATGGTGCCCAGACGTGGCCGAGCTCTCGGAGGACGATCTCCTCCGGGAACTCGCACACCAAGGGGTGTGCGAGGTGACTCGCCTGTCGCCATCGAAGCGGCGACCCGATCAGCCCAACCCGCTGATTCGGCTCCGCTTCCGAGGCAAGGAGCTGCCGACCCACATCCACTGTGGGTACGTGGCTGCCCCCGTCAGGGAGTGGATCCCGCCCCCCCCCGGCAGTGTCAGCAGTGCTGGCACTACGGCCACCTCAAGTGGACCTGCCGGGTGCGCACCGCCACCTGTGGTCGGTGCGCTGGCGAGCACGGCACCGAAGGGTGCACGCGCGCAGCACGCTGTGCGCCTCGTGCGACCAGGCCCACCCGGCCTGGGACCGCCGGTGTTTGGCCTGGGGTCTCGCTCGAGAGACAGAGCGCTTGAAGCGCGGCGACAGTCGGCGCCCACCGGACGCCCCGCCCTCCACCTCTCTCAGCCCAGCTCTCGCCCCCGGCGCTTGGCCGCCCCTCCCACCTCCCGGAACCTCCCCCCACCCCACCGGCCTCCCGCCAGACCCCCCAACCGACAGACCCCCCGACCACCACCCCAGCTCCCCGAGGCATCTCTGTCGGACCTCGAAGGCGCCGTTGCCGCTGATCCACCGGCACCGCGCTCCCCAGCCCAACCAGCCGAGTCGAACACCGACTCAGGCCCCGCCTCCCCGGCCTCCCCAGCACCAGCGGAGAGCCGATTCTCGGAGGACCTCCCCTCGGACGACTCTCTCATGAGAGCCGTCTCCCGGAAAGTCGCCCGCAACCCCGCCCAGTCCCCGCCCGCCCGCCCCAGCTCCCCGCCCGCCCGCCCCAGCTCCCCGCCCGCCCGCCTCTCCCCGCCATCCCTCCCCTCCCCCCCACCCTCCTTCCCAGCTCCCTCGTAGCCCCTCCCCCCCAGCCCCCCTGAAAGTAACCGCTACCGCCGCAATTTGAGACGGTTGAACAAGAAACAATAAATCACCTCCAACAAATACTTCATTAAGTTATTTCTGACTAACTGTTAAATCGTGCTGCTGCTGACGTGGGAGTTGTGTGTTGGCTGCCGGTGTCTTGTCGCGGGGGCCCCTGCTGGATTGGTAGCGCGGCGAATGGTTATGGCTTGGCTGTTCGTTGCGTGGCTGATTTGGCGGGGGATTTCTGCGATGGGACGCCGATGGTTGATGTGTGGTTTTGCGTTGGCGGCGGCATGATTCCCTGCCAAACCAGTCGGAAATAACTTCCTGACTAACTGTTAAATCAAGTTACTGCTGACGCGGGAGTTGTGTGTTGGCTGCCGGTGTCTTGTTGCGGGGGCCCCCTGCTGGATCTCGGCCGCGCGGCGAATGGCCGGTGCTGTTCGTGACGTGGCTGATTTGGCGGGGGATTTCTGCGATGGGACGCCGGTGGCTGATGTGCGATTTTGCGTTGGCGGCGGCATGATTCCCTGCCAAACCAGATCACACGCCGATGCTGCGCCGCGGTGCGGTGGCTGCTGCGCTGCGGTGCAGTGTCCGCTGCGCTGCGGTGCAGCATGTTAAATTATGTTAAAATCACGCTGCTGCCGACGTGGGGTGGCGTGTTGGCTGCCGGTGTCTCGTTACGGGGGCCCCCTGCTGGATCTCGGCCGCGCGGCGAAATTCGTTGCGTGGCTGATTTGGCGGGGGATTTCTGCGATGGGACGCCGATGGTAGTGTGCGGTCTTGCGTTGGCGGAGGCATGATTCCCTGCCAAATCAGTCGCGCAACGAAAGGTTCCATTGGAATTCGTTGTTCATTTCTTAACGTAATGCTCCTCCCAACTCTCCTCTCCCCTCTACCCCGCTCTTGCCAAAGCCGAGTAGTTGAACACCCGCCCCTGATAACATATGTCGATGCTGCGCTGCGGTGTGGTGGCCGCTGCGCTGCGGTGCGGTGCTCACTCCACTGCGCTGCGGTGTGGTGTCCGCTGCGCTGCGGTGCAGTATATTAAATCATGTTGCTGCCGACGTGGGGTTGCGTGTCAGCTGCCGGTGTGTTGTTGCGGGGGCCCCCTGCTGGATCTCGGCCGCGCGGCGAATGGTTTAGTGCTTTGGCTGTTCGTGACGTGGCTGATTTGGCGGGGGATTTCTGCGATG
>JAXIVJ010001044.1:67500-142500 GCA_036785665.1 Chirona hameri
ACACGCACACACACACGCACACCACACAGACACAGACACAGACACAGACACAGACACAGACACAGACACAGACACAGACACAGACACAGACACAGACACAGACACAGACACAGACACAGACACAGACACAGACACAGACACAGACACAGACACAGACACAGACACAGACACAGACACAGACACAGACACAGACACAGACACAGACACAGACACAGACACAGACACAGACACAGACACAGACACAGACACAGACACAGACACAGACACAGACACAGACACAGACACAGACACAGACACAGACACAGACACAGACACAGACACAGACACAGACACAGACACAGACACAGACACAGACACAGACACAGACACAGACACAGACACAGACACAGACACAGACACAGACACAGACACAGACACAGACACAGACACAGACACAGACACAGACACAGACACAGACACAGACACAGACACAGACACAGACACAGACACAGACACAGACACAGACACAGACACAGACACAGACACAGACACAGACACAGACACAGACACAGACACAGACACAGACACAGACACAGACACAGACACAGACACAGACACAGACACAGACACAGACACAGACACAGACACAGACACAGACACAGACACAGACACAGACACAGACACAGACACAGACACAGACACAGACACAGACACAGACACAGACACAGACACAGACACAGACACAGACACAGACACAGACACAGACACAGACACAGACACAGACACAGACACAGACACAGACACAGACACAGACACAGACACAGACACAGACACAGACACAGACACAGACACAGACACAGACACAGACACAGACACAGACACAGACACAGACACAGACACAGACACAGACACAGACACAGACACAGACACAGACACAGACACAGACACAGACACAGACACAGACACAGACACAGACACAGACACAGACACAGACACAGACACAGACACAGACACAGACACAGACACAGACACAGACACAGACACAGACACAGACACAGACACAGACACAGACACAGACACAGACACAGACACAGACACAGACACAGACACAGACACAGACACAGACACAGACACAGACACAGACACAGACACAGACACAGACACAGACACAGACACAGACACAGACACAGACACAGACACAGACACAGACACAGACACAGACACAGACACAGACACAGACACAGACACAGACACAGACACAGACACAGACACAGACACAGACACAGACACAGACACAGACACAGACACAGACACAGACACAGACACAGACACAGACACAGACACAGACACAGACACAGACACAGACACAGACACAGACACAGACACAGACACAGACACAGACACAGACACAGACACAGACACAGACACAGACACAGACACAGACACAGACACAGACACAGACACAGACACAGACACAGACACAGACACAGACACAGACACAGACACAGACACAGACACAGACACAGACACAGACACAGACACAGACACAGACACAGACACAGACACAGACACAGACACAGACACAGACACAGACACAGACACAGACACAGACACAGACACAGACACAGACACAGACACAGACACAGACACAGACACAGACACAGACACAGACACAGACACAGACACAGACACAGACACAGACACAGACACAGACACAGACACAGACACAGACACAGACACAGACACAGACACAGACACAGACACAGACACAGACACAGACACAGACACAGACACAGACACAGACACAGACACAGACACAGACACAGACACAGACACAGACACAGACACAGACACAGACACAGACACAGACACAGACACAGACACAGACACAGACACAGACACAGACACAGACACAGACACAGACACAGACACAGACACAGACACAGACACAGACACAGACACAGACACAGACACAGACACAGACACAGACACAGACACAGACACAGACACAGACACAGACACAGACACAGACACAGACACAGACACAGACACAGACACAGACACAGACACAGACACAGACACAGACACAGACACAGACACAGACACAGACACAGACACAGACACAGACACAGACACAGACACAGACACAGACACAGACACAGACACAGACACAGACACAGACACAGACACAGACACAGACACAGACACAGACACAGACACACAGACACAGACACAGACACAGACACAGACACAGACACAGACACAGACACACAGACACAGACACAGACACACAGACACACAGACACAGACACAGACACACAGACACACAGACACACAGACACACAGACACACAGACACACAGACACACAGACACACAGACACACAGACACACAGACACACAGACACACAGACACACAGACACACAGACACACAGACACACAGACACACAGACACACAGACACACAGACACACAGACACACAGACACACAGACACACAGACACACAGACACACAGACACACAGACACACAGACACACAGACACACAGACACACAGACACACAGACACACAGACACACAGACACACAGACACACAGACACACAGACACACAGACACACAGACACACAGACACACAGACACACAGACACACAGACACACAGACACACAGACACACAGACACACAGACACACAGACACACAGACACACAGACACACAGACACACAGACACACAGACACACAGACACACAGACACACAGACACACAGACACACAGACACACAGACACACAGACACACAGACACACAGACACACAGACACACAGACACACAGACACACAGACACACAGACACACAGACACACAGACACACAGACACACAGACACACAGACACACAGACACACAGACACACAGACACACAGACACACAGACACACAGACACACAGACACACAGACACACAGACACACAGACACACAGACACACAGACACACAGACACACAGACACACAGACACACAGACACACAGACACACAGACACACAGACACACAGACACACAGACACACAGACACACAGACACACAGACACACAGACACACAGACACACAGACACACAGACACACAGACACACAGACACACAGACACACAGACACACAGACACACAGACACACAGACACACAGACACACAGACACACAGACACACAGACACACAGACACACAGACACACAGACACACAGACACACAGACACACAGACACACAGACACACAGACACACAGACACACAGACACACAGACACACAGACACACAGACACACAGACACACAGACACACAGACACACAGACACACAGACACACAGACACACAGACACACAGACACACAGACACACAGACACACAGACACACAGACACACAGACACACAGACACACAGACACACAGACACACAGACACACAGACACACAGACACACAGACACACAGACACACAGACACACAGACACACAGACACACAGACACACAGACACACAGACACACAGACACACAGACACACAGACACACAGACACACAGACACACAGACACACAGACACACAGACACACAGACACACAGACACACAGACACACAGACACACAGACACACAGACACACAGACACACAGACACACAGACACACAGACACACAGACACACAGACACACAGACACACAGACACACAGACACACAGACACACAGACACACAGACACACAGACACACAGACACACAGACACACAGACACACAGACACACAGACACACAGACACACAGACACACAGACACACAGACACACAGACACACAGACACACAGACACACAGACACACAGACACACAGACACACAGACACACAGACACACAGACACACAGACACACAGACACACAGACACACAGACACACAGACACACAGACACACAGACACACAGACACACAGACACACAGACACACAGACACACAGACACACAGACACACAGACACACAGACACACAGACACACAGACACACAGACACACAGACACACAGACACACAGACACACAGACACACAGACACACAGACACACAGACACACAGACACACAGACACACAGACACACAGACACACAGACACACAGACACACAGACACACAGACACACAGACACACAGACACACAGACACACAGACACACAGACACACAGACACACAGACACACAGACACACAGACACACAGACACACAGACACACAGACACACAGACACACAGACACACAGACACACAGACACACAGACACACAGACACACAGACACACAGACACACAGACACACAGACACACAGACACACAGACACACAGACACACAGACACACAGACACACAGACACACAGACACACAGACACACAGACACACAGACACACAGACACACAGACACACAGACACACAGACACACAGACACACAGACACACAGACACACAGACACACAGACACACAGACACACAGACACACAGACACACAGACACACAGACACACAGACACACAGACACACAGACACACAGACACACAGACACACAGACACACAGACACACAGACACACAGACACACAGACACACAGACACACAGACACACAGACACACAGACACACAGACACACAGACACACAGACACACAGACACACAGACACACAGACACACAGACACACAGACACACAGACACACAGACACACAGACACACAGACACACAGACACACAGACACACAGACACACAGACACACAGACACACAGACACACAGACACACAGACACACAGACACACAGACACACAGACACACAGACACACAGACACACAGACACACAGACACACAGACACACAGACACACAGACACACAGACACACAGACACACAGACACACAGACACACAGACACACAGACACACAGACACACAGACACACAGACACACAGACACACAGACACACAGACACACAGACACACAGACACACAGACACACAGACACACAGACACACAGACACACAGACACACAGACACACAGACACACAGACACACAGACACACAGACACACAGACACACAGACACACAGACACACAGACACACAGACACACAGACACACAGACACACAGACACACAGACACACAGACACACAGACACACAGACACACAGACACACAGACACACAGACACACAGACACACAGACACACAGACACACAGACACACAGACACACAGACACACAGACACACAGACACACAGACACACAGACACACAGACACACAGACACACAGACACACAGACACACAGACACACAGACACACAGACACACAGACACACAGACACACAGACACACAGACACACAGACACACAGACACACAGACACACAGACACACAGACACACAGACACACAGACACACAGACACACAGACACACAGACACACAGACACACAGACACACAGACACACAGACACACAGACACACAGACACACAGACACACAGACACACAGACACACAGACACACAGACACACAGACACACAGACACACAGACACACAGACACACAGACACACAGACACACAGACACACAGACACACAGACACACAGACACACAGACACACAGACACACAGACACACAGACACACAGACACACAGACACACAGACACACAGACACACAGACACACAGACACACAGACACACAGACACACAGACACACAGACACACAGACACACAGACACACAGACACACAGACACACAGACACACAGACACACAGACACACAGACACACAGACACACAGACACACAGACACACAGACACACAGACACACAGACACACAGACACACAGACACACAGACACACAGACACACAGACACACAGACACACAGACACACAGACACACAGACACACAGACACACAGACACACAGACACACAGACACACAGACACACAGACACACAGACACACAGACACACAGACACACAGACACACAGACACACAGACACACAGACACACAGACACACAGACACACAGACACACAGACACACAGACACACAGACACACAGACACACAGACACACAGACACACAGACACACAGACACACAGACACACAGACACACAGACACACAGACACACAGACACACAGACACACAGACACACAGACACACAGACACACAGACACACAGACACACAGACACACAGACACACAGACACACAGACACACAGACACACAGACACACAGACACACAGACACACAGACACACAGACACACAGACACACAGACACACAGACACACAGACACACAGACACACAGACACACAGACACACAGACACACAGACACACAGACACACAGACACACAGACACACAGACACACAGACACACAGACACACAGACACACAGACACACAGACACACAGACACACAGACACACAGACACACAGACACACAGACACACAGACACACAGACACACAGACACACAGACACACAGACACACAGACACACAGACACACAGACACACAGACACACAGACACACAGACACACAGACACACAGACACACAGACACACAGACACACAGACACACAGACACACAGACACACAGACACACAGACACACAGACACACAGACACACAGACACACAGACACACAGACACACAGACACACAGACACACAGACACACAGACACACAGACACACAGACACACAGACACACAGACACACAGACACACAGACACACAGACACACAGACACACAGACACACAGACACACAGACACACAGACACACAGACACACAGACACACAGACACACAGACACACAGACACACAGACACACAGACACACAGACACACAGACACACAGACACACAGACACACAGACACACAGACACACAGACACACAGACACACAGACACACAGACACACAGACACACAGACACACAGACACACAGACACACAGACACACAGACACACAGACACACAGACACACAGACACACAGACACACAGACACACAGACACACAGACACACAGACACACAGACACACAGACACACAGACACACAGACACACAGACACACAGACACACAGACACACAGACACACAGACACACAGACACACAGACACACAGACACACAGACACACAGACACACAGACACACAGACACACAGACACACAGACACACAGACACACAGACACACAGACACACAGACACACAGACACACAGACACACAGACACACAGACACACAGACACACAGACACACAGACACACAGACACACAGACACACAGACACACAGACACACAGACACACAGACACACAGACACACAGACACACAGACACACAGACACACAGACACACAGACACACAGACACACAGACACACAGACACACAGACACACAGACACACAGACACACAGACACACAGACACACAGACACACAGACACACAGACACACAGACACACAGACACACAGACACACAGACACACAGACACACAGACACACAGACACACAGACACACAGACACACAGACACACAGACACACAGACACACAGACACACAGACACACAGACACACAGACACACAGACACACAGACACACAGACACACAGACACACAGACACACAGACACACAGACACACAGACACACAGACACACAGACACACAGACACACAGACACACAGACACACAGACACACAGACACACAGACACACAGACACACAGACACACAGACACACAGACACACAGACACACAGACACACAGACACACAGACACACAGACACACAGACACACAGACACACAGACACACAGACACACAGACACACAGACACACAGACACAGCAGACACACAGACACACAGACACACAGACACACAGACACACAGACACACAGACACACAGACACACAGACACACAGACACACAGACACACAGACACACAGACACACAGACACACAGACACACAGACACACAGACACACAGACACACAGACACACAGACACACAGACACACAGACACACAGACACACAGACACACAGACACACAGACACACAGACACACAGACACACAGACACACAGACACACAGACACACAGACACACAGACACACAGACACACAGACACACAGACACACAGACACACAGACACACAGACACACAGACACACAGACACACAGACACACAGACACACAGACACACAGACACACAGACACACAGACACACAGACACACAGACACACAGACACACAGACACACAGACACACAGACACACAGACACACAGACACACAGACACACAGACACACAGACACACAGACACACAGACACACAGACACACAGACACCACACAGACACACAGACACACAGACACACAGACACACAGACACACAGACACACAGACACACAGACACACAGACACACAGACACACAGACACACAGACACACAGACACACAGACACACAGACACACAGACACACAGACACACAGACACACAGACACACAGACACACAGACACACAGACACACAGACACACAGACACACAGACACACAGACACACAGACACACAGACACACAGACACACAGACACACAGACACACAGACACACAGACACACAGACACACAGACACACAGACACACAGACACACAGACACACAGACACACAGACACACAGACACACAGACACACAGACACACAGACACACAGACACACAGACACACAGACACACAGACACACAGACACACAGACACACAGACACACAGACACACAGACACACAGACACACAGACACACAGACACACAGACACACAGACACACAGACACACAGACACACAGACACACAGACACACAGACACACAGACACACAGACACACAGACACACAGACACACAGACACACAGACACACAGACACACAGACACACAGACACACAGACACACAGACACACAGACACACAGACACACAGACACACAGACACACAGACACACAGACACACAGACACACAGACACACAGACACACAGACACACAGACACACAGACACACAGACACACAGACACACAGACACACAGACACACAGACACACAGACACACAGACACACAGACACACAGACACACAGACACACAGACACACAGACACACAGACACACAGACACACAGACACACAGACACACAGACACACAGACACACAGACACACAGACACACAGACACACAGACACACAGACACACAGACACACAGACACACAGACACACAGACACACAGACACACAGACACACAGACACACAGACACACAGACACACAGACACACAGACACACAGACACACAGACACACAGACACACAGACACACAGACACACAGACACACAGACACACAGACACACAGACACACAGACACACAGACACACAGACACACAGACACACAGACACACAGACACACAGACACACAGACACACAGACACACAGACACACAGACACACAGACACACAGACACACAGACACACAGACACACAGACACACAGACACACAGACACACAGACACACAGACACACAGACACACAGACACACAGACACACAGACACACAGACACACAGACACACAGACACACAGACACACAGACACACAGACACACAGACACACAGACACACAGACACACAGACACACAGACACACAGACACACAGACACACAGACACACAGACACACAGACACACAGACACACAGACACACAGACACACAGACACACAGACACACAGACACACAGACACACAGACACACAGACACACAGACACACAGACACACAGACACACAGACACACAGACACACAGACACACAGACACACAGACACACAGACACACAGACACACAGACACACAGACACACAGACACACAGACACACAGACACACAGACACACAGACACACAGACACACAGACACACAGACACACAGACACACAGACACACAGACACACAGACACACAGACACACAGACACACAGACACACAGACACACAGACACACAGACACACAGACACACAGACACACAGACACACAGACACACAGACACACAGACACACAGACACACAGACACACAGACACACAGACACACAGACACACAGACACACAGACACACAGACACACAGACACACAGACACACAGACACACAGACACACAGACACACAGACACACAGACACACAGACACACAGACACACAGACACACAGACACACAGACACACAGACACACAGACACACAGACACACAGACACACAGACACACAGACACACAGACACACAGACACACAGACACACAGACACACAGACACACAGACACACAGACACACAGACACACAGACACACAGACACACAGACACACAGACACACAGACACACAGACACACAGACACACAGACACACAGACACACAGACACACAGACACACAGACACACAGACACACAGACACACAGACACACAGACACACAGACACACAGACACACAGACACACAGACACACAGACACACAGACACACAGACACACAGACACACAGACACACAGACACACAGACACACAGACACACAGACACACAGACACACAGACACACAGACACACAGACACACAGACACACAGACACACAGACACACAGACACACAGACACACAGACACACAGACACACAGACACACAGACACACAGACACACAGACACACAGACACACAGACACACAGACACACAGACACACAGACACACAGACACACAGACACACAGACACACAGACACACAGACACACAGACACACAGACACACAGACACACAGACACACAGACACACAGACACACAGACACACAGACACACAGACACACAGACACACAGACACACAGACACACAGACACACAGACACACAGACACACAGACACACAGACACACAGACACACAGACACACAGACACACAGACACACAGACACACAGACACACAGACACACAGACACACAGACACACAGACACACAGACACACAGACACACAGACACACAGACACACAGACACACAGACACACAGACACACAGACACACAGACACACAGACACACAGACACACAGACACACAGACACACAGACACACAGACACACAGACACACAGACACACAGACACACAGACACACAGACACACAGACACACAGACACACAGACACACAGACACACAGACACACAGACACACAGACACACAGACACACAGACACACAGACACACAGACACACAGACACACAGACACACAGACACACAGACACACAGACACACAGACACACAGACACACAGACACACAGACACACAGACACACAGACACACAGACACACAGACACACAGACACACAGACACACAGACACACAGACACACAGACACACAGACACACAGACACACAGACACACAGACACACAGACACACAGACACACAGACACACAGACACACAGACACACAGACACACAGACACACAGACACACAGACACACAGACACACAGACACACAGACACACAGACACACAGACACACAGACACACAGACACACAGACACACAGACACACAGACACACAGACACACAGACACACAGACACACAGACACACAGACACACAGACACACAGACACACAGACACACAGACACACAGACACACAGACACACAGACACACAGACACACAGACACACAGACACACAGACACACAGACACACAGACACACAGACACACAGACACACAGACACACAGACACACAGACACACAGACACACAGACACACAGACACACAGACACACAGACACACAGACACACAGACACACAGACACACAGACACACAGACACACAGACACACAGACACACAGACACACAGACACACAGACACACAGACACACAGACACACAGACACACAGACACACAGACACACAGACACACAGACACACAGACACACAGACACACAGACACACAGACACACAGACACACAGACACACAGACACACAGACACACAGACACACAGACACACAGACACACAGACACACAGACACACAGACACACAGACACACAGACACACAGACACACAGACACACAGACACACAGACACACAGACACACAGACACACAGACACACAGACACACAGACACACAGACACACAGACACACAGACACACAGACACACAGACACACAGACACACAGACACACAGACACACAGACACACAGACACACAGACACACAGACACACAGACACACAGACACACAGACACACAGACACACAGACACACAGACACACAGACACACAGACACACAGACACACAGACACACAGACACACAGACACACAGACACACAGACACACAGACACACAGACACACAGACACACAGACACACAGACACACAGACACACAGACACACAGACACACAGACACACAGACACACAGACACACAGACACACAGACACACAGACACACAGACACACAGACACACAGACACACAGACACACAGACACACAGACACACAGACACACAGACACACAGACACACAGACACACAGACACACAGACACACAGACACACAGACACACAGACACACAGACACACAGACACACAGACACACAGACACACAGACACACAGACACACAGACACACAGACACACAGACACACAGACACACAGACACACAGACACACAGACACACAGACACACAGACACACAGACACACAGACACACAGACACACAGACACACAGACACACAGACACACAGACACACAGACACACAGACACACAGACACACAGACACACAGACACACAGACACACAGACACACAGACACACAGACACACAGACACACAGACACACAGACACACAGACACACAGACACACAGACACACAGACACACAGACACACAGACACACAGACACACAGACACACAGACACACAGACACACAGACACACAGACACACAGACACACAGACACACAGACACACAGACACACAGACACACAGACACACAGACACACAGACACACAGACACACAGACACACAGACACACAGACACACAGACACACAGACACACAGACACACAGACACACAGACACACAGACACACAGACACACAGACACACAGACACACAGACACACAGACACACAGACACACAGACACACAGACACACAGACACACAGACACACAGACACAGACACACAGACACAGAGACACAGACACACACACACACACACACACACACACACACAGACACAGACACAGACACAGACACAGACACAGACACAGACACACACAGACACACAGACACACAGACACACAGACACACAGACACACAGACACACAGACACACACACAGACACACACACACACACAGACACACAGACACACACACACACACAGACACAGACACACACAGACACAGACACAGACACAGACACAGACACAGACACAGACACACACACACAGACACACACAGACACACCGGTCCGGTAGTCCACAGAAAGGAGATTGGTTGTGGCCAAATAGTTAGTATGATTCCTGTTGCACGAACGCTGCCCTATGTGGGCCCGATAGGTGTCGATTTGGAGACGAGACTCGTGGGTTCATGACTCATGATTGATGCATCCAATTCCGTTCTGCTCCTGGATGTCGATCCCGAGAGTTATTCCCTACATTTCTCTGGCTGACGCCATTTCACCGTCTACAGATGGATTTATGTGACATCACCAGCAGTCACCTGGTGGTTACAGCAATAATATTTCAGTATAAATGAATGTAGCCACTGGGACTGCCTTGTATTTGCACAATTTACCTTGTGCACTTGAATTGTTAAGAATCATTAAATCTTTTGATTCAATCAGCCTTGCTTTGATGCGGGTTTTGATTCAATCACGATTCATGAATCAAAAGATCTGATGGTGAATCGATTCTTTTTTATTCAAGGAATTTTAATTGAACGATTCCAATCGAATCAATGAGAGTCGAATAAATAGCCAGTATGTATCTGACGCCGTGTTGCCGTCAGTATGTATCTGACGCCGTGTTGCCGTCAGTATGTGTCTGACGCCGTGTTGCCGCCAGTATGTATCTGACGCCGTGTTGCCGTCTGCAGGTGGATTTATGTGACCCGATCACTGGCAGTCAGTTGGCGCAAGTGTTCCACGAGGGAATTATGCCCCACTATTCCTCAATCTGACGCCGTTTTTTCGTCTGCAGGGTGATTTCAGTGGTCATCACCAGCAGTCAGCTGGCTCAGATGATCCTCGGCTGCCTGGTCAACCTTTGGGCCTACCACGTCAAGTCCAATGGCGGCGAGTGCGAGGTTTCCAGCCTCAACATCAAGCTCTCCCTCATCATGTACTTCAGCTACTTCGTGCTCTTCGCACACTTCTTCAACAAGTCCTATCTGACCAAGAAGCCCGGCCGCAGCACCTCCAACGGCAATATGAAGAAGGTCGAGTGATGGCGGCGACCACTAGGTGGCAGCGCGGTTGGCGGCCGAAATTTAGGGACGATTTATTCGTGCTGGTTTCATTTGTGTTGCAAGACGCGCCCTGTGTTTCTGCCGAATACTTCGCCTGTTGTTAACCAAAGTGTGTTTTCATGTTTGCTCAATAGTTGAGTATATGTGCGATATTTTTACTACCAATGTATCTATAATGATGATTGGTAGCTGTCTATGTTTGTAGAATTACGCAACTAACTGATACATTCTCCTCTTTTTGACCAACTACATTTGTATCGATATGCATGGCGTGAATTTGTGCTTGTCTTAGTTTATTTTAATGCCATTTTGGGATCACTGACTTGCATTCCATGCCTCTGGGACTCCGTTTGTATTTCAACAGACCGATGAATCCCCCATCTTTCCCACACATCTTCAACCTCCTTATCTGAGAGTCTGAGACAACCCTCAACAACCCTCTGTCCGGCCAGCTATAGGCTATCAGAGTTATGAGACTACTTTGAGTACCCCGTGCATACGACAGCATGTTGCCGCGCAGCTAAGAGGTCTGATCGGGTCAGAGCCACGAGCTGACGACCAACGCCGAGGAGCTGATCTGATCTGACCCAGCTCAGCAGCTGGCAGCTCTGCTGCGTGCTGAGTTCTCCTGAGACTAAGCTCCGCCAGTCATAGATATGCCACTGCCACATCATGCGTAATAGACACATACTGTAGATGTTAAAAACGTGTAAAACACCTAAAACAACCTAAAACACCTAAAAGGTTTTCTGACTGTGGAGAAATTTCGTACCGTTATTCCGTCTGTGAAAGGTTTGCACCCAAACAAAGTTCAGGTGCTCATGTGGTATCCTAAGCTTCATCTGGAAGCTCTGACGTCACTTGGTCTTGGTCACTTGTCTGCTTTACACTATCCTACTGATATTCCTAAATAATTCCTTTACAATAATGTGAGCTTTAGGTCTAGAGAAGTTGGCGAGAAGTCCCGAATATTTTGTTAATAACCTGCACTAGGTTGGATTGTTCTCCACCGTTTTCATAATCTTTCATACCGAACCTGATCGAACTATTTCACCCTGATTCATCTACAAAAACTCCCAGACACCACTATAGTAACTCTGACTCGTACCAATAGTGTGAGGCTCGCCTATGTATACATCCATGTCTTACTCTACTCCAAACCATCTCGACATTTTCGAATAGCATATTTAAGACATGTATTTTCTAACCAAATGACCGCAGCAGTTACAGCGCCCTTAATCCCCAAATTGTCACCAAATCCTACGCAACTTCTACCCGACCTCTGTCGCAGTTTAGAAGGCACCCCACGCACATCGTGCTTTGGTTTACCACTGAATAGCCAGTCTAGATCCATCTAGAGCCTAGCACACAGTTGCCCCAGACTTTGTCAGTAACTTACAGGGTAGATTCTCGTCACCAGCGGCGGTCCTATATGTGCAGAGGCAGCACCACCATCGGCGGTCCTATCTGTGCAGAGGCAGCACCACCAGCGTCGGGGCGGGGTTCCTACCTGTGCAGAGGGATGCGTGATGATATGACCTGTATGACAGACCAGAAGAGACGGTGCATGCTAAACCCCGTCCTGTATCACAGACGAGAACAGAGCGTAGTTGTCTCATGTCTGATAGTTGACTGAAGGGAAAGTTAACCGAAATGGCCTACATTCTTGTTGCAGGACCCACTTGTTATTTTCACTGGAATCAATCGGCTTATCGCTCAACCTGTGTAGTTTTCTGTAACTTGTTTTCCGGTGTTAGCAACACAATGTCGATGTTAATGATGTTACTACTAGTTTGAATTTTGAAGCGCCAGCGCCTTCTTCTGAGAAGATTTCTCTTTGATCGTGATTTACTGCATGTCTTATGCCGCCTGGATATGTGTGGAAGGATTTGATTTAAATATCTATAAGACGTTTATTTTTAGAGGGCTGAATAATCGAGGGATGTCCTGATGTCTACTACTCTATTTTGCCAGATGAACTTGGCTCATCTGGCAGATTCCTTTCATGAAGTCTAATTGTGTGTGGACATTTTGCACGGTGGTATTGCTAGCATATGGTACCACGTTGGCGGTAAACCGAATTCAACCAGAGGCCTGGTTGGTTTAGTGAATGAAGTACCGGTCTTAGACCTGATGCTAGCTTAACATAATATGTCTACTTACTGGGACGTTAATCACTTAGTGCAAAGTGCATGATTCCAATGAGTTTTATCAAATGAGTCCTGAGTCATTCAATGAGTTTTATCAAATGAGTCCAAACCTGTTGGCGGCTGCTCGTTTCTGATATTAATTTCCCTTTGCGAATGCTGTGATTGGAAACATTCGCACTTTCCCCCCATGTCCTTTACGAAGTGGCTCACTCGTTTCGTACACGCGGTGGGCGATAAATTCGCACTCTTCGCTTGCGATCGGCTGTATTTCAGCGTGTCACACTCCTCCACCTCTCCTGAACTTTATCGGCGGTGGAGAAACTCCCTATTCGAGTGACTGGAAAACTGAGTATACTATCGTCCGCATTGTGTTCTGTGTCCCGGCCGCGCCGTAGTGTGCGTGATGCTGGCATTGTGTTCTGTTTTCCGGCCGCATTGTGTTCTGTGTCCCGGCCGCGCCGTATCGTGCGTGATGCTGACAGTGGCCAAGAGAGCCAAGCGACTGTTTGTGTAAACCCTGAGCTGTGTTCGACCTCAGCGGGTCTGAAACACCGGTGGAGCGACCCCCGTGCGTCTGAAACACTGGTGGAGCGACCCCCGTGCGTCTGAAACACTGGTGGAGCGACCCCCGTGCGTCTGAAACACCCGTGGAGCGACCCCCGTGCGCGGGACGCTAGTCATTTGTATGTGAGTTTATGTACCAATGCATGCGCATGTGTGTATTATATACGAGTGTGACGGTGACCGAGTGCTCGGCGCGGCGAGCTTCCCCTGAATGAAGCTGATATATATATGCATATGAGTTCTGCTCGGATAACTAGCGCTGCTGGGAGTGCAGAAAGAGCGGTAATGACGTGTACGGAATGGACGAAGTGTGTGTGTGTGCGTGTGCTGTGCATGAGGAGGGAATGCTGCGCGTGTGGAGAGCCCGTAGCGTGTGGGTGACGAATATTCATTATGCACGCGTGGTTGAGAGCTGCAGCCAACATTTAGGCAGGCGTGAGCTCGGGCAGTGTCTGCGGCCGGCAGCGCGGTGTCAGTGCAGAGCGCCAGTTTTGGATATCGGCGCTGCATTTTGTAGCGTTTCGTGTCCGCTGTCTGTAGTGAACGCCTCCCTGCCGACCTGCTGAAATCACGATCCTGTTTTATGGTCGGCTGAATCTGTCCAGGCAGCTGGGATCGTGACGTCAGCAGCAGGTTTTCGGCAGGCGCTACCGTACAGAATGAATGGTGTCGCAAGGGGTGTCATTTGCCCGCTGCAATATGTAATCCGCCAGACTTTTAGCCCAGCGTGTTCAGACAGCCGCTCCTCTTTTCTGTGGCACAAAGGCAGTCGCACGTTACCAGTCAAGTGTTATTCAAGCCCAGTCTATAGGCAGCAACTTTGCCAGAGAATCGTGAGGGTGCATGTGCGTGATAGAGCTTTGCCAGAGAATCCTGAGGGTGCATGTGGTGCGTGATAGAGGCGCAGTTTCGTATCACCGATTCTGGCTCGGATCAGGTATGGTAGCAGCCAGCCGCCAGTCGTGTTCAGAATGCGGTGCTGCTTCATGGCGGATTGATGAGTGTGTGGTGTGTGTGTGTGTGTGTGTGTGTGTGTGTGTGTGTGTGTGTGTGTGTGTGAATAGGCTGCACCGGGCCTGTCGTGTTCCTTTTCCCTTCAAATTCGGCTCCAATGTTACAATATAAGGCCGTTTAGTTGCAGTGCTATGTGGATGAGTCAGTGGCAGCGGAGACGAAAACGAAAGCAGAGGAGAAAGCGATTGAAAATACGAACAACTGGAAACAAACATAGTCTGGCTGATTTAAATAGGTACCACGATCACAAATTACTCAATCGGAGACACAATTCTGGAACATGTTGACAAAATTCGGGATTTAGGTATTATTTTGGATACAAAATTGACATTTGTCGATACCTCACGTCGATCAGACAGTCACTAAAGCGAACCGCGCCCTAGGTGTTCTGATAAGGTCATATCAGAGGGCTACCCCGGGAGGACATCTCAACTTGTCATCTGTCCTGGCGTCATACTACGCTTATGTACGCTCCAACCTGGAGTACTGCAGTGTGATATGGAATGGAGCTGCTGCAATGCACACTGACAGAGTTAACCGGATTGAGCACAAATTTATAATTTGGCTCAACGCTCACTGTCGCTGTCATTCATCATCACTGTCATATGCTGATTTGCTGAGACATTTTAAACTCACATCTGTATCCGCGAGAAGGGCACAGCACGATGTTATGTTCGTCCGTAACGTTTGTAAGGGTAGAATCTCGTCAGCGTTTGTATTGCAGTCATTCTCATTGAGCGTACCTTGTCGTACAACCAGGCAGCGAAGTAGTGCATTGTTGAATGTACCATTCGCGAGGGTGAACACTGTAAAGAATGGACTTTTCGTGAGGCTGCCTAGGCAAATTAATCGATTCTTAGAGAGCTTCCCCACAGCGGACATGTTCAGCGACAGTTTTTACTCATTTCGCAGTAAGGTGAAGCTGTTTGCTGCAGCATTATAGCATATAGTTAGATAGTTGGATATACATCAACTGATGTGATCATTGCTAGTCCCAGGCAGTTTTTGTCATTTTTAGCGTATTTTGTATCATCACTCGTTTAGCGTTTATTTTTAGGATTCAGGCAGCGTTTCGTATTTTTCGTATATTCACATGATTTTATCATATGTATGTATGTTAAGCAGGTGAATGTCAATGTGTAATATCGTGTTTTTGTTTTAAACTTTGACTTCGTCCATCAATGGGTGATCCCGTCGGCGATCTTGAGAAATAAATAAAAATCATTGAAAAAGATGAAAGCTGACACCCGTAGGACACATGGCAATCATGCGGATCAAAGTTTTACCTGGTTTGTGAAACCGCAGTAAGGCAGTACCTACTCGTGTCAACAAGAGCAAATTATTCCGCGTGGTGGAGAAAAACCGTCTTTTCTCATTATTCAGCCTTTAGGCCGAGGGCCTTCAAACCCTACTAAATTTCCCTAGGGCTTTGATTGACATTCTGACATTTGATATTCCCTAGGGTTTCTGGTATTTTGTATGTTTGTCTTGGCACCTCAGCGCAAACTCGCACTTCGGTGACACCGAAAGCCGGCGGCAGCGTAAATGAGTCGAGCAATAGCCATGGGCCTGGGATCGGGCCTGTCGTGGGTAGCGAATTCGCGCGGCGAGATCTATATGTACTATATCACTAATGTTCTAGCCGTACGTCTGTCTGTCTGTGTGCGTCCTCATTTATTTAGCGACACGCACAGCACAGACGGCAGCACCGATGACGGTGAAATTTGCACACACGACAGTTTCAAGTTTTGTGACGATCCACGGCAAGCCAAAATCAAGTCGCTCCGATGTCTGTGTCGGGCCACAGCAAGCGCCAGAAGGGGGGATGTTTTTCCATTCGTTTAACATGCAGAAAAAAAACACGAGCGAAATGTGTGTGTAAAAGGCGAGCAAAAAAAAACCGCGAAACATAGATGCAATCCCAGGTCGATATATCGGTAATTTAGAGTTCGATCGGCACGGGGTAAACACAGGCGTATAGATAAATTAACGGGCTGGCGCATGCAATGTGGTTCGGCGAGCAGCGCGTGGCACGTGCAAAGCAAATAGCGAAATAATTGTATTTCCATGGTTTTACGTTTGTCACGATTAAAGTCAGAACTCGGAACCTATCGCATGTAAAGCGATGAAACATTTGCAATTGTGTAGACAAATGTACCGGCTTTATAATGCATGTAAAACGGAAGCCTACTGATCAATATTTATGCATTTAAATACAGGGACGGTTCTCCCATGTAGGCGAGGTAGATAATGGTTACCCAGTTCGGTAGCCTTCTTCTGATGCCGCAATTTATCTTCGCTTCTTTTCATTTCATGTTTTCTTCTTTTTTTATTAATATGTTCTTTGCAATCGGAATGGGCCTATCTTTGAGCAAATTTTCTAAATTTTCCAAGAAAATTTCCTTGAAAACCATAAATTAAACGCAAATGTAAGAAAACCCTGGCCTACCTCGTCCTACTAGATTATTGACCAGCCTGTGTACAAATCTATTGGGTCCTGCAGTATACAATTTCTGTAAGGTAGGCAAATCCACTAGAAAATCGAGAAGAACACACCTTTTTTAAGCGCAATAACTTACTAAAACTACAAATAAATATACTGCAATGCCAATTGTTGTTTTAGGCTTACAGTACAAAACCCCTGTGGGACAAACTTGCCACATAGGGGTTCAATTATTATTTCTTTAAAAAAAAAAACAAAAAAACAATTATTATTCCAACGAAGATGATGACGTCATCTAGGCAAGGGCGTACGAACCTATTTCAAGTTGGTATGGCAAAGGCAAATTGAAATCCTAAACACTTCCTTACACCGGGGTCGGGGCACCATGGTCCAAGACCACGTTGTTGAACTGAATTGCTCTGAGCAGAATGCATTTTAATCAGCGCCAAGTAATTGTCATAGATGCTCCACGGATTCACTTCGGATTCAGGGGAAAGCCGACTGCTAATTTTCAACACCCATGCAAACGGCGAGGTATATTGCGAGGTGGATTCGCTGAACATGTTGACATAAACAGACCTATTTTACGACTAATACGCTTCCGAACGGTAACAAACTTTGTCATAACAAATACAATGCATTGATGAATCAGAAAAGTTAGGACAAAAGTCTGGAAAATATCGTCTTTTTAGTATACCTTCAAATATTTCCAGGGTGACACTTGACACTGAACATTTTGTTGCCGGAGCTAGCCTGGCACTTCGGAAAACTTATTAAAAAAACAAATATAAAATATGATGGTATGATAATTATTCACTGTAAATTATTCATCACCCTCTGTTCCAATATTCTGTAAATTTATTTTCGTTAAAAGCCTCTTATTGTTTTGCAATCTACTAAAAACCTTGCACGTCGTAGCCTTTCTAACTCGGGCCGACGTCGGCTCGATGTAGGGGTAACATCGGCTACACGTCGGGGGCACGTCGGGTCAACAGCGGGTGCATACGCAATGGAGAAATGCATGGTAAATCATAATTTAAGATTTCGGCGAAAATAGATGATGGATGTTGATGAAACTTCGCAAAATCATAAATAATCGATTGCTCTAACAATTGTAGGCACCCATTTCCACGGCCGATCAGTTGATTATGATATTGGCGTTAAGATCCACCAGGGTGTCAATCGACCTCGCTTTTACCTCCCTTTTTACGAGGCTACTGAATTACGAACCGTGTATGTAACACAACGTATTTTCACGATATTCCTCTGCCAAGGTAACCAAGTGTTTATGCATGTTTGTTCACGGTATTTTATGTGTTTTTGAAGCCTGTTGTCTTTTCTTTAAAATGACATGTATGTATACTAAATTAAACATCAGTTTAACACACACACGGCCGGGGGTCTGCGCCAAACACGAACGGCCAGGGGGGGGGGATTTCAGCACCCCTCCCTAAGATCTAAAAAAACACGCAACGTAGCAACAAGCGGAAAACAGCATTAGATAGCTCGAGACAAGCTCTATCGAAAATATTACAGTCTTTTGTTATTTCAGGTCAATATTGAGGTCACCAGAAGTCATCAAGGGTCAGATTTTCCAGTTTTAGGACTTCGCTCCAGAAACCCCCAGATGTCACAGGAACTATGTAGCTAGCAACAAACGGGAAAAAGCAATGGAAAGCTCTTGAAAAATGAATTAGCTAGGGTGACCTCAAATTTTATCTCAAGTCAATAGTTTAGGCTCCAGAGGTCATCAAAGGTCAAAAAGGCTAATTTTGGCAAAGCTGTTTTTCAAAATAACATTTTTCCTAATGAAGATAGGGAAATAATGTTGATGCCATCGTGTTTGTTTCGCCAAGGCGCTTCGAATCATATTCATGTCAATATGAATTCAAATCAGGTCACTGAACAAAAAATTGCACCTGGGTCATCATGAATGGCCTATGATAACATGATCCAGAAGGAATTGGGCTGCTATCATGCGTATCCTCGGAATAGGAAGCATTTGAATATTTCTCCATTGGACCTATAATGGGGAGGTCACGAAATTGACCCGACCTAAGGTCACCGACATACAAACAAATCTGAGATAAACGAATTGTAGGTACCGATGGCCTTATGAAATCATGTAAGTTTGAAACCGATCGGCTGACAACTGTGGCTGTGGTATGATCGCACACCTTTTAGAGGTAGGGTCACGTGACCTGGCCTGGTCACCTGACCTGAGATGACCTGAGGTAAACAAAATCAGACTACGTGGGTAATTGATGCGGAAACAGATGTGCCAAATTTGGCGGCGCTGCGCGCCGCCGTTTTTCTGCTATTCAGGAAAAACCGGAGGGGGTGGGGCGGAAATTACCCCCTGCCTTGCGCGTGTTAAATAATGGTGTTGATTCGCACACAATGGTCACCCGACATTCCAATTCATGACTACGGGAGGTGAAAATCCGAATTCAATTTTTTTCGAGGTGAAAAGATTTCATTTAGGTGTCATTTTCCACCGAAATTTATTGTTTTCAGAACACTGACCCAGCGTAAACCCACCAATCAAATTACATTTTTTTTTTGTGTATCCTAAAGTTTGTTTCCAAGAAGGCAGACCATTTTGGTGAAGTTAATTCATTAAAAACGTATCACAATTAAAAGTTTAATCTTGGGCATCCCAAGTGGGGCCTACTTTCAGCCCTCCTTGCTCAGCTATAGCCCAATGCCCAGCTTAGTCCACCTTTCCCACCAAAATCCCACTTGGGCCCCACTTGTGCGTGTTTGCTGGTAATATGTCCTCTCCAACCATCATGAGCAGGAGTGGCGGAAAGTTGTCAGTTAATGGGGGCACCAGCCTCATTCTGAGCCATTTTTCCAGTCAACGACATAGGGTGAGTGTATTAATTTTCCAAATTTAGAGGCACCGTGCCCGGTGCACCCCCCCCCCCCCCCCCTCTCCCCGTTCCGCCACCAGTGATCATGATTAGGTAACCATCAGACTAATGCACGCCGTCAGACCACAAGGGACGATGAGAACTTGAGGAAAGCCATCAAACCATCAGGGTAAACCATCAGGGTAAACCATCAGAACATCAGGGTAAACCATCAGGGTAATAACCATCAAACCATCAGGGTAAACCATCAGGGTAATAACCATCAGAACATCAGGGTAAACCATCAGGGTAATAACCATCAGAACATCAGGGTAAACCATCAGGGTAACAACCATCAAACCATCAGGGTAAACCATCAGGGTAATAACCATCAGAACATCAGGGTAAACCATCAGGGTAATAACCATCAAACCATCAGGGTAAGCCATCAGGGTAAACCATCAGAACATCAGGGTAAACCATCAGGGTAATAACCATCAAACCATCAGGGTAAACCATCAGGGTAAACCATCAGAACATCAGGGTAAACCATCAGGGTAATAACCATCAAACCATCAGGGTAAACCATCAGGGTAATAACCATCAGAACATCAGGGTAAACCATCAGGGTAATAACCATCAGAACATCAGGGTAAACCATCAGGGTAATAACCATCAAACCATCAGGGTAAACCATCAGGGTAATAACCATCAGAACATCAGGGTAAACCATCAGGGTGATAACCATCAAACCATCAGGGTAAACCATCAGGGTAAACCATCAGGGTAAACCATCAGGGTAAACCATCAGGGTAAACCATCAGGGTAAACCATCAGGGTAAACCATCAGGGTAAATTATCAGGGTAAACCATCAGGGTAAACCATCGGGGTAAACCATCAGGGTAAACCATCAGGGTAAACCATCAGGGTAAACCATCAGAACATCATACCATCAGTAAGCTCCAACATAAACTGAGAATGCCACGACGCTTATTTCGCGGCACCGCGCTCCAACATAAACTGAGAATGCCACGACGCTTATTTCGCGGCACCGCGCTCCAACATAAACTGAGAATGCCACGACGCTTATTTCGCGGCACCGCGCTCCAACATAAACTGAGAATGCCACGACGCTTATTTCGCGGCACCGCGCTCCAACATAAACTGAGAATGCCACGACGCTTATTTCGCGGCACCGCGCTCCAACATAAACTGAGAATGCCACGACGCTTATTTCGCGGCACCGCGCTCCAACATAAACTGAGAATGCCACGACGCTTATTTCGCGGCACCGCGCTCCAACATAAACTGAGAATGCCACGACGCTTATTTCGCGGCACCGCGCTCCAACATAAACTGAGAATGCCACGACGCTTATTTCGCGGCACCGCGCTCCAACATAAACTGAGAATGCCACGACGCTTATTTCGCGGCACCGCGCTCCAACATAAACTGAGAATGCCACGACGCTTATTTCGCGGCACCGCGCTCCAACATAAACTGAGAATGCCACGACGCTTATTTCGCGGCACCGCGCTCCAACATAAACTGAGAATGCCACGACGCTTATTTCGCGGCACCGCGCTCCAACATAAACTGAGAATGCCACGACGCTTATTTCGCGGCACCGCGCTCCAACATAAACTGAGAATGCCACGACGCTTATTTCGCGGCACCGCGCTCCAACATAAACTGAGAATGCCACGACGCTTATTTCGCGGCACCGCGCTCCAACATAAACTGAGAATGCCACGACGCTTATTTCGCGGCACCGCGCTCCAACATAAACTGAGAATGCCACGACGCTTATTTCGCGGCACCGCGCCCAAGCTCATGTACCTATAAAAAGGATTGATGTGATTTAATTTAGTTGATCGTTGGAACTGGGAAATAGCCGACTCAGGTTACCTGGGAAACAACGTAAATAAATGGATTCCCGTCAGAATCCAAGGCTACCATGCCATCTACAAATCGCGTTCGTGCATATTTGCTTGGATTTCGGAGACCGAGTGTATATGGGCGACTGGAAAGTTGGTGTGGCACCGCCACACCAGTTCCAAAGTTGGTGTGGCGGCTGCCACCCCTGCAACACCACTTCCGACGCCTATGCATCTAGGTATAATTTTTAGAACTGCAACTGCAGTTTTGACTCGAGCATGTAATAGCCGTATGTTTACGGATATGCCTCACGACGTGAAATAAATCAACAAATGAATAAATAAGCGCCACCTATAATCGTCTCGCAGTTTTGTGACGTCTACTTTCGCCTGCTTTCACTTCAGTTGTGTTCCGTGACGTTCTTCGTGTTGCTCATAGTGCGAGCTAGCGCCAAAACCGAAGCAAGGTCTTGCATCAACTAGCGGATATTTTTTCCTGTATTTGCGTCCCGCCCTAGCCTGGCCTGGCCCTGAACTGGACGGTGTTCCCTCGCTCTTTGCCAATCCACGTGTGTTGCTGCCTTCTGGAGTAGGTATGGCAATACAATCAACCTGTTAGGTACGTTTTTATGGCAATGCTGCCTTGCCTACCTAGTCTCAAGGGCCCAGCACGGCCCCTGTTTAAATAAACGTATTTAATCAAACAATTTGACCAATGTTAAAAAAATCCTGATTACACCGCCATGCCGTCAAACACTGAGCGTGTTGAACGATACAAGTTATACAGCTGTGAAGCGCAGTCATTTATGACCAATATACACCCAACATTTACGCGTATTTACAAACATGAAAGTTATAAATAAAGTTTTAATAAAACGCTGTAATACCTATTTTGGTCGGCGTACTTCGGGTCGGTAAAGCTTACTGCACCGATACCGCCGCCGGATATGATACCGGATTCGTAGGTAACCAGCTAATAGGATATATTTTGAGCCACAACATACTCAGTGATCATCAACATGGTTTCCGGCCCGGGCACTCCACGGAGTCGGCGATGTTGGACGCTGTCAGCTGCTTTGTCCAAAGCTTAGATACCAAACAGGTCACCTGTCTGACAACAGCTGACACCTGTACAGCTTTCGACAGTGTCCCGCATCGCCGGCTTATGGAAAAGCTCGGTTGGTATGGCATTGATGTATGCACACTGGATTCAGTCTCAGAACTGGTTAAAGGAAATAGTTCACCTTGGAATTGTTTTACCCAACACGATTTGATGATAATTTTGTAATACAATTTATTTTTATATTGTCAAAAATGGCCTTATATCGCGCCGATTCGGGCCAGAAGGCCGTACATTTGTATTGTTTATCAAAACTATATGCCTACTCTCTGAGTCAGAGTTTTTACGTCACGCGAATGTAAACAATGGTTCAGCCAATCAGATTTGAAAGTAGTCGCGTAAGGATAGACTCGCATTGGAGACGTGCCAACCGGCGGCCGGCGGTTCGCTTGCTAGCACCAGCTACAAGCTGATTGGCTGACAGTATAGCCTCTGCCAGGGCTAGAACCAGTACAACATTCTTTCGCCAGCACCACATTCCTTCGCCAAACAATCAAATATATTCGGCTGGAAAGTCTTTTCAGTCAAGAAAACTTGCAGATAGGGGTTTCCCAACACGGGCTACAAAACTGCTATCTCAGTTTAAAACTAATGTTGAAGGTGAACTATTTACTTTAAAGGGAGTGTGCCTACTGTTTTGGAATGTCAAAAATATTTTTCATACGATAAGTAGCTATTGGTTTGATTGTTGTATATGATGAAATTCACATCTGGAGCCCCTTTTAGTGGAATTTTCACTTATATTGTTTTTTTGCTTATTTTTTGTTTCGATGTCTATAAAACATCGTCACTATGGTGATGTTATGTAAAACGGCGCACATAGGACAATACAATTACGGTAACATCATGCAAGATAGAAAGACAAGTTTTGCACAGCACGTTCTTGCCACTGTGAACTTTATTATGTGCAAATTTCGTAGCTCTACATTGATATCCTCTTCAAAAAATGGCCATCGGCCATCATCGAAACGGCCATCATCGAAAAACATGATGGCCGCCCAGTTTCTGTTCGGCTGCTGCTGTCAGCGTGCACGAGCTGTTGTGTTGAATTGCTATTGGCTGGCCCTAACAATATGCTAGCAGTTTAATCGATAGTTGCAGTGATTCTAGTAGCGGAAGCCCTCGGGAGTCTACCCTATAACTTTTTGCTCCCAGCAAGTTCCTGGAGTCTTTGGAATATCTCAGCAACTAGGGCGAATCTGGAGAAACGAAGTCATGGGTCAATTCAGAAAATTATGTTCTATAGACCAGTGCCAATAACCCCAAATAAGCGATGTGAGTAGGCACACACTCTTTAAAGGAAATAGTTCACCTTCAACATGGGGTTTTGAACTGAAATAGCAGTTGTGTAGCCCGTGTTGAGAAATCTCTATCTGCAACTTTCCTTGGCTGAGAAGACTCTCCAGCCGAAGAAATTTGACTTTTTGGCGAAGGAATTCGGCGCATATATGATGGTCGAAACGGAATATATGATGGTCGAAACGGAATATATGATGGTCGGCGCATATATGATGGTTGTGGTCGAAACGGCCCTCCAACAAATACTTTGCCTGTTACAGTGACGACATTTTGTGACGTCACAGCATGTTGGGAAAGTTTCCAAGCGACATATATCCTAAAGTTGAGACGATATTTACAATCGGTCAACGCCATTCGAATGAGAATGGTCCATACCTTAACATAAGTACCAAACGAAAAATTGAATTTATGCAAAAATATATATTATATTTGGAAAAAATATATAATATATATTTTTCAAAACTTAGTCACTTCAAAATTTTACAACAATGATATATTCGAATTCTTCGTGTCTTTTTACCCCTGTTAAGCTTTAAAAATGTTTGGGATTCGGATTACAAGACCCTTTGCTAGCTCGTGTTCTTCTCGGCTTCACGCTCTATACGCGTGAACAGTGAGTCGTCCTGCACCGGCAGGCCGAAAAACGATACGAAAACGACACGATGGATTCACTAATGGGGCCTGTGCGTTCTGCCAGTAGTATCCTTGTATAGCGTCCTGTACAACGAAAGCGCAATTCTCAGAAATATCGTCCAATGCGATCGCCTCTTCGGTGGATAAAGTGCCTTTTAATTGTTTGAGATTTATATATGACATATATGCTTTGCATATATGCTTTATATGCTTTATATGCTATATATGACATATATGCTTTTTATATATGCTTTGTGCGTGTGCAATGAAGTGATGGGACCGAAGTGGAAAGATGGAGCTGACTAAGTGTCTATTAACGCATCTTGGCTTGAAGCACGGACACGAGAGTAGTGCGATCCGTACATGGCCATTGGCTGAATTCGATTTCTTCTGCGTCATTCAGTTCTTCCTCCTCTTGTAAAATGCTCGCAGATTTTCGTCGCCCGGACATTACTCACAACTTCCCAACATGCATGTTTCCCTATGAATGTCGCATACTGTTTTTGCTATGCAGCCATTTATGGTAAGAGTTGAACGGACTGATTTCATCATAAGCTTAGGATATTGGTGATGTACGCAAATGCAAACAGAATACGTGCCGCTGGCTCCGGCCAAAACGCACCACGGTGGCCTAAGGCTTGCAAAGACCGAAAATCCTACTGACTCTGGTGTTTCGGACTTATACTGCTGATAAATGTCACGTAGATTGGACAGCACGAGGCGCTTCTGCTGGTGGCGTTTTCCCCGTCAGGATCACGTACACCGACTGAGTCTTTTTGGCCAGGACAAATTCTACTGATATCGTCCCGTTCATAAAATTGTTGGACGGCATTCTTTGTAGCGTCTGAAATTGGTCACTGATGGCTTCTTTGCACCCGGAATGGCTAGTACACCCTCCGCTGCCTTCAGAGCTCGACTTCGTTTAACCATGTGCATTGTTGCTGCACGCCAAACCGTGCAGCAGTTCTTTCGATAGTAAACGGTGATAGCGTCAGGATCTGAAGCTTGATTGCGTAAGAAGTTTGAGGATGGTTGAATTTATCGGCAAGCTCGGCCATCATTTTTTCGTACAACTCCGTTTGGAATCGCTTCATCACTCCTGGGATTGTCTATGTCCGAATCCACTTCGACACCGTATGAAGCTGACAGACGTTTTGCAACCGCAGCTTTCACGGATGACAGCTTCCTTTTGCATTTCCGTTTCCGTTGACGGTCTTTCAACCCTCCTGAAACAATTGAGAGTACTTAACTTAATTTCACGAAAATGTGCAAAACCGAGCAGTGAACATCAAACCCTCGATTATAATCCGAGTTTTCACCTTTGGGGGAATTATCGTCTATATCTTATATTAAGTGCTCCAAAAATGTATATTTTATAGTAGATCCGGTAGATCCCCTGTCAAACTACGGGAGGCGGATCTGGGATCCTGGTGACACCCTATACAAAACATCGCCAATATCTCTGATCACAGCGAATCTCGGACAATTTTGAAGACAGATATATGATGAGTTGATTCGGGATCCAGACCATAGGAATCAGAACTCTGGATCCGTTCAGGGAATCCACACACATGACTCGCTGCTGGTAACTTCTATTTATTTGTGATGTATTTGAGGCCACCTCTGATAGTGATAATACCAAATGTGTATTTCTGCAATCTTCAACCCTAACCTTATGTCTACGTACGATATTTGCAGGGGTCATCGCATACATGCAATGCGACCGGACAATATCATGTTTATCAACAATTTATGGTTCGACATGACCCACCTGTTTTAATCGGAGTTCCACCGACAACGTCCATGATTTCATTGAGCTACTCAGTTGCAATTTGCTTCTCTGGCATTGCCTCAGTCTCCGGAGACGACGGCACTGTTGTTGGGGTAGACGACGAAGTATCTGCATCCTGAAGTAGATCTCTTGCTACAGACTGTCCAGATGGCCCTGGCTTGATTTCTTCGTCTCTTTTGGGGATATGTTTCCTGCACTTAGCACACAGTCTATCACCTACTGAAAGAATGCCCTGCAGAGACTTGTGGGCTCGTATGTAGGACGCATTCACTGTTCTCAATGAGCTATAAAATGTATTTGTGTGTGGCAGATTGGAAGGGTTCGAACAAACTTTTGATCTTAAACTGTGTCTGACTTTCGATGTCTTCATATCACACAAATTCAGGCCAGCATATCGTATGTTAGCCAAAAGTCACTCGCCAGAGGCACACTGCACACGGCTGATCGCCCGACCGCGACCGCACGCACTGATGGAATGAGCTTGCGCCGTAGTCACTTCTCAAGTTTGACAGTAAACCGACGCATGACAACCTATCTGCCTCCCATAAGCCCAACTCCCTGGGCTCTGCCAACGAGCCGCAATTGTGGAATACGATCTGCGGTGTCGAATGTCCCCTCCCTCTACAGCCGAGAACCCCCATCCCCACCCCCGTCGGCGACACAGCAACGGCGTAGCCGGTCGGTACTTGACGACTCACCGACCGCGCGTTGGTAGTGAAGCCGAGAAGAACACGAGCTAGCAAAGGGTGTTGTAGTTCGCATCCCAATTATTTTTTAAGCTTTACAAGGGTAAAAAGACACGCAGAATTCAATTATATCATTGTTGTACAATTTTGAAGTGTCTAAGTTTTGGAAAATATATATTATATATTTTTTCCAAATATAATATATATTTTTGCATAAATTATATTTTTCGTTTGGAACTAATGTTAAGGTATGGACCATTCTCGTTCGAATGGCGTTGACCGATCGCAAATATCTTCTCAACTTTAGGAGATATGTCGCTTGGGAACTTTCCCAACATGCTGTGACGTCACAATATGACGTCACTGTAACCGGCAAAGTATTTGTTGGAGGGCTATTTCGACCACAAATTCGGAATGAGGGCTATGAAGAACCCACTAGCACGTGATTTCATACAAATCTGAGGGGGTGCCGTGTAAAATCGCACTTTTACTGGTTGAGTTGGCATGGAATGACCCATATACATATACATATATATATATATATATATATATATATATATATATATATATATATATATATATATATATACATATACATATACATATACATATACATATACATATACATATACATATACATATACATATACATATACATATACATATACATATACATATACATATACATATACATATACATATACATATACATATACATATACATATACATACATATATATATATATATATATATATATATATATATATATATATATATATATATATATATATATATATATATATATATATATATATATATATATATATATATATATATATATATATATATATATATATATATATATATATATATATATATATATATATATATATATATATATATATATATATATATATATATATATATATATATATATATATATATATATATATATATATATATATATATATATATATATATATATATATATATATATATATATATATATATATATATATATATATATATATATATATATATATATATATATATATATATCGGTGACCTAAGGTCAGGTCAGTTTCGTGACCTTCCCATTATAAGTCAACGAGAAAATATACAAATGTTCTCGTATCAGAGGATACGAATTAGATCAAAATAATCATTTTAAGATTGTGATATTATAACTCATTTTTGATGACCCAAGTACCATTATTGCTAAGTGACCCGTACAAGATCGAGTGAGGTCATCTGAGTTGACCAGTACTTCTTTGCCAATAACTATTGATAGCATACAATGAAGATAAGAACGTGAGACCGGTACCGCTGTGTGTGTCACGTCGAGACGCACCCGACATTGCGCAGCACGACATAGGTACCTAGTTCACCACATGACCTTACATTACCTTGCCCTGAGGTTAAATTTTGAATTTGACTTAGGTAACCTGGTCACCATGGTATGATTCGAATCTCCTTGACGAAACGAGCACGATGACGTTAAAATGGGTGCCGTATATCCATAAGAGTCGGTGCGTCCAAACACCCAATCATCATCAGATGACGGTACAAATATTGCCCTATCTTCATCAGGCGGAAATCTACCGCTAGATGAGTAAACTGTAGGTTTCATTTACCACTCATTTTCTTTGGAGAAGGGGTGTAAACTGTAAAGTTAATATCCCTAGGCCGACGATTATTCTACCGACCAAAGTAATCGCCCATTGTCAAAAAGTCGACTCCGGGCCGGAGTCGGAGTCGGTAAAATTTTAGCGACTCCGACTCCGGCCATAACTGCCAACTCCGACCGACTCCGACTCCTACTTCTACGACTCCGCAGCCCTGGCTGCGAGTGCCGAAATTGAGATCACCGATCCTTACTTTGGCCATATCTGCACAGGTAGGGATCTGATCATTCCAGGTACAAGAAAATATGATGGAGCGATTCGTGCAGTTTCAACACCCCCAAAAAATCCAGGGGTGATGGATATTTTTTTTTGTGAGGGGTGATGCCGATAGGGTGTTTGAAGGTGTGAATGTCAGGAAAACAATCAATTTTTAGATCGGATCTCCTTATAAGGGCCATGCTCCGCCCATTTCGATGACGCCAGGACCTATTTTTTTTTTGTATCGATCCATTTTTAGATCGCCTCCCCGTAGTTTGCCCAACTGATGTTATTACAATTATTGGTGAAATAGTTTGGGATATAATGACGTTTTAGTGACGTCAGATCATATTTTAGTGACGTGTCCGCCCCTGTAGCTCAGTTGGGAGAGCGCTGGGCTTCTGACCTCACCCGGTAGTGGCAGCCCGGGTTCGAGTCGCTTCGGCGCTCGTTATTTGCCCCTGGCTGGAATGGCTGTGGCCGGTGGCAGCGGTCGCACTCAAGGTCAGGTGACGTCAGAGGGTGGGGCGGACCGTGTCCAGGTATGTCGGGCACGTAAAACTTTCGCTTCTAAATTCTGCCGGACGCCAGGAATTGCTTGATCGGGTGGTGGGGTCAGGGCCTGTGCAACAAGCCATGCTTAGCGCGGGGCCTGACCTCGTAAATCCATCCATTCAAAAACATTCGGACTAAATTTATAAAAAAAAAGATCATGCCATTTTTGGTGGAAAAACGATAAATGTTTTAAAAACCGTAGAAAATAGAGTTGTAAAGCAGGTTGCAAATATAAAACCGTCAAATGAAAGAAAATGGTATTCTAATTAGAATTGCTAACCTAACTCTCATATTGCCAAAAAGATGTTTTAGTAAATAAAACACAAGATCGGAAGCTTTCGGTTTGCGCCTTCATCAGCCATTATTTGTATTTTTTGTCTCCAACATTTAGCAAAAAACATACGAATTCAAATATACAGTAACATGTATTTGGGCACACGCATACTTCCGGTAAAATAGGTTACACATTCACATGTTATTACATGACAACGAATACTTTTTTCCCCTATCGCATGGATTGTTAGCTGATGCATATACACATAATAAAATTAACGTACCGATATACAGCATAACCACATATACCCGCGCATACAGCCTCTTACCACATATACAGTATACACAATCTACAAGCACAATATATACATACACACACACACACACACACACACACACACACACACACACACACACACACACACACACACACACACACACACACACACACACACACACACACACACACACACACACACACACACACACACACACACACACACACACACACACACACACACACACACACACACACACACACACACACACACACACACACACACACACACACACACACACACACACACACACACACACACACACACACACACACACACACACACACACACACACACACACACACACACACACACACACACACACACACACACACACACACACACACACACACACACACACACACACACACACACACACACACACACACACACACACACACACACACACACACACACACACACACACACACACACACACACACACACACACACACACACACACACACACACACACACACACACACACACACACACACACACACACACACACACACACACACACACACACACACACACACACACACACACACACACACACACACACACACACACACACACACACACACACACACACACACACACACACACACACACACACACACACACACACACACACACACACACACACACACACACACACACACACACACACACACACACACACACACACACACACACACACACACACACACACACACAGACACACACACACACACACACACACACACACACACACACACACACACACACACACACACACACACACACACACACACACACACACACACACACACACACACACACACACACACACACACACACACACACACACACACACACACACACACACACACACACACACACACACACACACACACACACACACACACACACACACACACACACACACACACACACACACACACACACACACACACACACACACACACACACACACACACACACACACACACACACACACACACACACACACACACACACACACACACACACACACACACACACACACACACACACACACACACACACACACACACACACACACACACACACATACACATACACATACACATACACATACACATACACATACACATACACATACACATACACATACACATACACATACACATACACATACACATACACATACACATACACATACACATATATATATATATATATATATATATATATATATATATATATATATATATATATATATATATATATATATATATATATATATACAAACACATCCTCCCCGCCTTAAGAAACAAATATGTTTACATTACTAAATATAATTATGAGACACAAAATTCAACCAGCTAGCAGAAATATTAGTCATACATTGCCTTTAAGTGTAAAAGTCGTAAAGTTTCACTATAGGGTCACACAAGGTTACACAATACAAATTACACAATATCACTCGTAGATTTATTAAGCTGTATATAATACTCTAAGCTAACAGGTTCAGACAAGATAAGATAAAATAAGACAAAATATAATCACCAAACAGCCAGGCTCAGATATCAGGAACTCTTAGATAATAGGCCATGATGAGGTTTGAGTGTTAAGAGTTAGTTTCAGATCACGTATGTACATGGATTCCCAGATCTTTCGATCTGGGCCGTCTTTGGACATATGTAAAATTTGGATGGAGACGTTGCTGCTGTTTAGCTGCACGTCTGGGTGTTTTGTTTGATAAGACCGAACGGAGTATCTGATTTTTTTTTGTTGCGTCTCTGATATGTTCATTATACCTGAGCCTGACTGAACGGCGAGTTTCTCCGATGTAAAAGGACACAGTTTACAGTCCATGCGACAACTTACGTGTTTAGTGTGACACTTCCCACGTAATCCCGCCTCACAGCAGTTGCAGTGTCTCCCCCATCCAGGGCAGGGTACGGGGAGGTAGGCCGATTCCACTAGTCTGTGCTTAAGGCTAGCACCCCCCCCCCCTTCCACGCCACTCGAACGTTGAGGTGACTCGCCTTGATGATGCCCTCCACCCTGCGACAGAGCGCGTCATCGACGAACGGGAGCGCAAGGTAGACCGGTGCAGAGTCGGATCTGACAGGTCTGACAGGCTTTCGTATGGCTTCATAATTTAATATTTTTACCAAATGTAGTGGGTAGCCGTTTTTTACAAAAAGATCCTCGATGATCTGTAAGCTACGTGCTCTCGGAAGCCCGGGGGAAAAGACTCTGATCGCGCGCAACATCTGGGAGCGTACGGTGTTTTTCTTTGTTGACTTGGACAGAGCTGAACGAAAGTGAATTATCACCGGCAATGCCATGGGTTTTACATATAATTCACTTGAATAGGCTCCCGATTCAGAGATAGATATTTTGGTGTCCAGGAAAGCCAGCACTCCAGTGTCTCCGGTGTGCTCGATTGCAAATTTTATTGACGGATGGATCGTGTTCAGGAAGTTGAAGTATTCTGAGAGAGCAGCTCTGCCATGCGTCCAGACGCCGAAAACGTCGTCTATGTATCGTAGGTATAGAGAGGGTTGTAGGCATGGAGCGGCAAGGAACATAGACTCCAGAGGGGTTTTGTAGACCCGGAACAGCTCCCCAAAAACGATCTAATTCACTAAAACATCTGTTTTGGCAATATGAGAGATGGTTAGCAATTCTGATTATTATCATGTCTCTCAAAACAGCGTTGAAAAATATTCAAGAAAATGGCATTCTCTTCAAAATGACTATCTCGGATTTGCATTTTTGTTCGTTTTGATCCCCCCAAATAAAAATAAAACTGATTTGTTAAGGACAAATTCCACAAAATCTAAATTTTCAAAGATATTACAAAAACGGAATATATATTGGATAACCAAGTATGAACGGTACCCACACCAAATTTCAAAGTAAAATCTGTATTGTTGACTAACTTATGGCTCCCAAGTAAGATTAACTCATGCATTATTTTTTTTAATTGCATTTTATGGCTTTTAATTACCAGATACGGCAAATAAATTACACCACTGTATTTATTAGACGAAACTAGTCTAGAAACATGACTTTTGTATTTATATTAATCAATATCAAATTTTAATCTAATGTAACCTGACCTTGACCTGAACCTCACCTAAGGGCCATTATACGGGGTCAGGGTGTACAATTGGCTACTACTATCAAATTCTACGTGTAAAATAACCCATAAAACATGTGTCGCATGACTTTCGTAGACCTTTTGCCAATAGTTATATTTTCTGCAACCTGCCCTTGACGGCTTGACCTTTGCTTACAAGCTCAATTTCCCTTATGCGGAAGATGTATTATGCCTCTGAGAACACTTTGTGCCATAATAGTCGCAATATAAGGCTTTAAATGGAAAGTATAGCAAATCAACCCAAATACCTCGATTTTGACATTTCACCTGACCGTGACCTGACATGTGACCTTATTTTGAACATTTCACGCATGCTTTACAATTACATGCGTCTCATTGGGAGCTTTCGATTGCTCCCTTGCGCGTCTCACTGGGGTTATTGGTTCGGAAGATAGAGAGGGGGCAGAATATGCCCCCGCCCTCCAGCTTGGCTGAATACCCCAGTGAGGCGCGGGACCCTTTTGAAAGTCCGGTGGCATGATCGGAAGGTCCGACTGCGGATCTACGGATACGTAGGTTCACATGATTCACAAGAATCACATGATTTTTTTTCTTCTCCGGGCTCTGAAGCTCGGTAACATGTAGCCCGGAGAAGCAAAACAATATATTGTCGCAAAATCGGGAAACTAAGTTGCATACGTGGATACACAAGGAGCAAAATATTGCGTTACGACAGTTGAGTCGTTCTTATTGGGTTCGCCGCGCCATGCCAAGGGGATCTTGGGAAGGGGATTCAAACGTTTTCAGTGTCGGTCACCGATTTTTACGAAATTTGGTCTCAAGATCAAGTCGAACCTACTGTTTCCCAGAATCAGGTCCATTTTGACCTTACAGGTCTCATTCAAGTTCAAATTTAATGTCAAAGGACGGGGGACGCTGTAGCGCCCAAAGTTGGTGTCCGATTGCAGCACAAATGGTGTCAAACGATGCCCCGTGCCCATTTCCAGGATGACAAACATTCTTAGAGTACATTTATTCCCCATGACCTTCAAGGTCAAAGGACGGGGAACGCTGTAACGCCCAACTTTGGGCGCTAACTTGAAGGTCACGGGGCACAACTCTAAGCATGCTTGTCATTCTGGAAATGGAAAGGACGGGGGAAAATCCCCGTCCTTTGACCCTGCATTTGACATTAAAGATCACGGGCTTGACCGTGAAGGCCACGGGGCAAAACTCTGGACATTCTTGTCATCTTGGAACTGGGCACAAGGAATCGTTTGAGACCAATTTGTCGCGATCGGGCGGTAACTTTGGGCGCTACAGCGTTCCCCGTCATTTGACCCTGAATTTTACATTGAATGTCACGGGGCTTGACCTTCAAGGTCACGGGGCACAACTCTGAAAATAATTGTCATCTTGGAACGGGGCATGAGGAATCCTTTGAGACGATTTTGTCGCGATCGGACGGTAACTTTGGGCGCTGCAGCGGCCCCCGGCCTTTGCCCCTGAATTTGACCTTGAAGGTCACGGGAAACATTCCAAAAATTCTTGTCATCCTGGAAATGGGCACGGGGAATCGTTTGAGACCCTTCGATCGCGATTGGACGGTAACTATGGGCGCTACAGCGTTCTCCGTTCATTGACCCTGAATTTGACCTTGAAGGTCACGTGGCTTGACCTTGATGGTCACAGGGCACAACTCTTGAGAATTGTTGTCATCCTGGAACCGGGTACGAGGAATCGTTTGAGACCATTTTGTCGCGATCGGACGGTAACTTTGGGCGCTACAGCGTTCCCCGTCGTTTGACCTTGAATTTGATTTTGAAGAGACCAGTAAGGTCAAAATGGACCCGATTTTTTTTAAAGCAGAAGGTTCGTTTTGACCTTAGGACCAAATCGCGTAAAAATCGGTGACCGACGCTGCAAACGTTTCTGTGGAGCTGTGGACATAAAGGACATTGGACATTCAGCCAAGCTATTTTTAGGCGCCCCGAGTGTGAAAGGCACAATACCTCGGCACCTTCAACGCCTCTCCAGGCATATTTACAAACATTGTCACGGTTATTTCATGGGGATCCAGGCCTCTTCGTAGGCGCCATCCAGGTCGCTATCGGGGGAGGGGGACACAAGCGTGTTATTAGTTTCGAAGGTCACGGGTGCCCGGTCGCCGTCGGAGGGAAGCTGAAGGCGTCAGGGTGCCATCATTCTGAGTGCGTCGGGACACCGCATCATTTTCGGTGCCATTCGGGGGCGGTATGATACCTTCCAAGGGCAGCAAGATGCCTTCCCAGGGTGGCAAGATGTCTTCCGAACTCCAAGACGGCATAATGCACTCCGAGGCCGGCAAAATGTCTTCCGAGGGCGGCAAGATATTTTCCGAGGGCGACATGATGCTTTCAGAGGGCGGCATAATGCGCTCTGAGGGCGGCATGATGCCTTCCGAGGGCGGCATGATGCCTTCCAAGGGCGGCAATATGTCTCCGAAAGCGGCATGATGCTTTCGAAGAGCGGCATAATGCGTTCTGAGGGCAGCCGGATGCCTTCCGAAGCCGGTATAATGTGCTGAGGGCGGTAAGATGCCTTTCGAAGGCCACAAGACATATTCCGAGGGCGGCATAATGCACTTCGAGGGCGGTAAAATGGCTTCCGAGGGCGGCAAGATGTTTTCCGAGGGCGGCATGATGCTTTCTGAGGGCGGCATAATGCTCGCTGGGCTCTGAGGACGGCATGATGCCTTCCGAGGGCGGCATAATGCGCTCTGAGGGAGTCAAAATGCCTTCCGAGGGCGGCATGATGCCTTCCAAGAGCGGCATAATGCGCTCTGAGGGCGGCAGGATGCCTTCCGAGGGCGGCATATTGCGCTCTGAGGGCGGCATAATGTGCTCTGAGGGCGGCATAATGTGCTCTGAGGTCGGCAAGATGCCTTCAGAGGGCGACAAGATATCTTCCGAGGGCGGAATAATGCACTCCGAGAGCGGCAAAATGTCTTCCGAGAGCGACACGATGTTCTCCGAGGGCGACACGATGTTTTCCGAGGGCGGCATGATGCTTTCCGAGGGCGGCATGATGCTTTCCGAGGGCGGCATAATGCGCTCTGAGGGCGGCATGATGCCTTCCGAGGGCGGCGATGTACCTTCTGAGGGCGGAATAATGTGTTGTGAGGGCGGCAAGCTGTCTTCTGAGGGTGCCAGGGTGCTTTTCAAGAGTGATACGACGCTGTCGGTAGACACAAGGGCGTCCTGGCGGCCTCCCGAGAACGCTACGGCGCCTTCGGCGCCGGCAAATCCTTTGCAAGAACGGCGCTGCGGTGCCCGAGGGCGCCGTTTTCTAAGGCAGTGGGCTTCAGCCCCTACGGTCCCCCCTGGCTCTGCCACTGAGCTGCGCGTGTCATACGTTGTAACACATGGTCCCCCCTGGATCCGCCACTGAGCTGCGCGTGTCATACGTTGTAACACATGGTCCCCCCTGGATCCGCCACTGAGCTGCGTGTCATACGTTGTAACACATGGTCCCCCTGGATCCGCCACTGAGCTGCGCGTGTCATACGTTGTAACACATGGTTCCCCCTGGATCCGCCACTGAGCTGCGCGTGTCATACGTTGTAACACATGGTCCCCCCTGAATCCGCCACTGAGCTGCGTGTCATACGTTGTAACACATGGTCCCCCCTGGATCCGCCACTGAGCTGCGTGTCATACGTTGTAACACATGGTCCCCCCTGGATCCGCCACTGAGCTGCGCGCCATACGTTGTAACACATGGTCCCCCCTGAATCCGCCACTGAGCTGCGCGCCATACGTTGTAACACATGGTTCCCCCTGGATCCGCCACTGAGCTGCGCGTGTCATACGTTGTAACACATGGTCCCCCTGGATCCGCCACTGAGCTGCGCGCCATACGTTGTAACACATGGTTCCCCCTGGATCCGCCACTGAGCTGCGCGTGTCATACGTTGTAACACATGGTCCCCCCTGGATCCGCCACTGAGCTGCGTGTCATACGTTGTAACACATGGTCCCCCTGGATCTGCCACTGAGCTGCGCGCCATACGTTGTAACACATGGTCCCCCCTGGATCCGCCACTGAGCTGCGCGCCATACGTTGTAACACATGGTCCCCCCTGGATCCGCCACTGAGCTGCGCGCCATACGTTGTAACACATGGTCCCCCCTGGATCTGCCACTGAGCTGCGCGTGTCATACGTTGTAACACATGGTCCCCCTGGATCCGCCACTGAGCTGCGCGCCATACGTTGTAACACATGGTTCCCCCTGGATCCGCCACTGAGCTGCGCGTGTCATACGTTGTAACACATGGTCCCCCCTGGATCCGCCACTGAGCTGCGTGTCATACGTTGTAACACATGGTCCCCCTGGATCTGCCACTGAGCTGCGCGTGTCATACCTTGTAACACATGGTCCCCCCTGGATCTGCCACTGAGCTGCGCGTGTCATACGTTGTAACACATGGTCCCCCCTGGATCCGCCACTGAGCTGCGCGCCATACGTTGTAACACATGGTTCCCCCTGGATCCGCCACTGAGCTGCGCGTGTCGTACGTTGTAACACATGGTCCCCCCTGGATCCGCCACTGAGCTGCGCGTGTCATACGTTGTAACACATGGTCCCCCCTGGATCCGCCACTGAGCTGCGCGTGTCATACGTTGTAACACATGGTCCCCCTGGATCCGCCACTGAGCTGCGTGTCATACTTTGTAATACATGCCCCCCCCCTGGATCCGCCACTGAGCTGCGTGTCATACGTTGTAACACATGGTCCCCCCTGGATCCGCCACTGAGCTGCGTGTCATACGTTGTAACATATGGTCCCCCCTGGATCTGCCACTGAGCTGCGCGCCATACGTTGTAACACATGGTCCCCCTGGATCCGCCACTGAGCTGCGCGTGTCATACGTTGTAACACATGGTCCCCCCTGGATCCGCCACTGAGCTGCGTGTCATACGTTGTAACACATGGTCCCCCCTGGATCTGCCACTGAGCTGCGCGCCATACGTTGTAACACATGGTCCCCCCTGGATCCGCCACTGAGCTGCGCGCCATACGTTGTAACACATGGTCCCCCCTGGATCCGCCACTGAGCTGCGCGCCATACGTTGTAACACATGGTCCCCCCTGGATCCGCCACTGAGCTGCGCGCCATACGTTGTAACACATGGTCCCCCCTGGATCCACCACTGAGCTGCGCGTGTCATACGTTGTAACACATGGTCCCCCCTGGATCCGCCACTGAGCTGCGTGTCATACGTTGTAACACATGGTCCCCCCTGGATCCGCCACTGACCTGCGCGTGTCATACGTTGTAACACATGGTCCCCCCTGGATCCGCCACTGAGCTGCGCGCCATACGTTGTAACACATGGTCCCCCCTGGATCCGCCACTGAGCTGCGCGCCATACGTTGTAACACATGGTCCCCCTGGATCCGCCACTGAGCTGCGCGTGTCATACGTTGTAACACATGGTCCCCCCTGGATCCGCCACTGAGCTGCGCGCCATACGTTGTAACACATGGTCCCCCCTGGATCTGTCACTGAGCTGCGCGTGTCATACGTTGTAACACATGGTCCCCCCTGGATCCGCCACTGAGCTGCGCGTGTCATACGTTGTAACACATGGTCCCCCCTGGATCCGCCACTGAGCTGCGCGTGTCATACGTTGTAACACATGGTCCCCCCTGGATCCGCCACTGAGCTGCGCGTGTCATACGTTGTAACACATGGTCCCCCCTGGATCCGCCACTGAGCTGCGCGTGTCATATGTTGTAACACATGGTCCCCCCTGGATCCGCCACTGAGCTGCGTGTCATACGTTGTAACACATGTAGTGTAGCTGGCTCTCACATGTCATAAACGGCTAGTTAAACGGTTATACAAATCCAGGGCGACTGGAGGCACCAGCAGAGGAGTAATCTCACGAATATCACGATCAGGGTCCGGGGACACGATACTTGCCGATTCGAATTCCAGAGCAGCCGACCTCCCTGCCGGTAGGTAATGCCGGCGTAGGGAAGTGTCGACGGGGTGTAATTCCACCGCCATCAGGCTCGTCAGGCAGGCCGTAGACGGTGGCGCTGATACTGACGCCCGTAGCGGTTCATGGCACGGCTAGGCTAGGCCAGCACAGCTAGCTGGGCTTATATCGGCCATCACTGCGGTGTGTCTATATGGCGTCCATAGCGTAGACGTCGGACCATCAATGTCATCACGACACCGAGTCAGTTGATGTCACCCCGAGCCCGTGTGTGTGTCAATATCGCAGCCGGCCAAACACAGCCCACAGCTCCGGTAGAACACCGGCGAGGTGGGGAGGTTAGACCAGCGCGGGGTGGTACGACACCAGTGGGGTAGTACCGGCACCGTGTGGTGGTACCACACCAGTGGGGTAGTACCGGCACCGCGGGGTGGTACCACACCAGTGGGGTAGTACCGGCACCAGTGGGGCAGCAGGTGGTACGACACCAGTGGGGCAGTACCGGCACCGCGGGGTGGTACCACACCAGTGGGGTAGTACCGGCACCGCGGGGTGGTACCACACCAGTGGGGTAGTACCGGCACCGCGGGGTGGTACCACACCAGTGGGGCAGTACCGGCACCGCGGGGTGGTACCACACCAGTGGGGTAGTACCGGCACCGCGGGGTGGTACCACACCAGTGGGGCAGTACCGGCACCGCGGGGTGGTACGACACCAGTGGGGCAGTACCGGCACCGCGGGGTGGTACCACACCAGTGGGGTAGTACCGGCACCGCGGGGTGGTACGACACCAGTGGGGTAGTACCGGCACCGCGGGGTGGTACGACACCAGTGGAGTAGTACCGGCACGGCGGGGTGGTACCACACCAGTGGGGTAGTACCGGCACCGCGGGGTGGTACGACACCAGTGGGGTAGTACCGGCACCGCGGGGTGGTACGACACCAGTGACAACGGCCGGTTAGGCCAACAAGGGGTGGTAGAACACTAGTGAGGTAGTGTCGGCAGGCCAGAGCCGGGTCGTATAATGTGTGAGGCAGCCCAGGGGTTAGGCCAGCGCGGCTGGTAGAACACTAGTGAGGTAGTGTCGGCGGGCCAGAGCCGGGTCGTATAATGTGTGAGGCAGCCCAGGGGTTAGGCCAGCGCGGCTGGTAGAACACTAGTGAGGTAGTGTCGGCAGGCCAGAGCCGGGTCGTATAATGTGTGAGGCAGCCCAGGGGTTAGGCCAGCTCGGCTGGTAGAACACTAGTGAGGTAGTGTCGGCGGGCCAGAGCCGGGTCGTATAATGTGTGAGGCAGCCCAGGGGTTAGGCCAGGTCGGCTGGTAGAACACTAGTGAGGTAGTGTCGGCAGGCCAGAGCCGGGTCGTATAATGTGTGAGGCAGCCCAGGGGTTAGGCCAGCTCGGCTGGTAGAACACTAGTGAGGTAGTGTCGGCGGGCCAGAGCCGGGTCGTATAATGTGTGAGGCAGCCCAGGGGTTAGGCCAGCGCGGCTGGTAGAACACTAGTGAGGTAGGGCCGGCGGGCCAGAGCCGGGTCGTATAATGTGTGAGGCAGCCCAGGGGTTAGGCCAGCGCGGCTGGTAGAACACTAGTGAGGTAGTGTCGGCAGGCCAGAGCCGGGTCGTATAATGTGTGAGGCAGCCCAGGGGTTAGGCCAGCGCGGCTGGTAGAACACTAGTGAGGTAGTGTCGGCAGGCCAGAGCCGGGTCGTATAATGTGTGAGGCAGTCCAGGGGTTAGGCCAACAAGGGGTGGTAGAACACTAGTGAGGTAGTGTCGGCGGGCCAGAGCCGGGTCGTATAATGTGTGAGGCAGCCCAGGGGTTAGGCCAGCGCGGCTGGTAGAACACTAGTGAGGTAGTGTCGGCAGGCCAGAGCCGGGTCGTATAATGTGTGAGGCAGCCCAGGGGTTAGGCCAGCGCGGCTGGTAGAACACTAGTGAGGTAGTGTCGGCGGGCCAGAGCCGGGTCGTATAATGTGTGAGGCAGCCCGGGGGTTAGGCCAGCGCGGGTGGTAGAACACTAGTGAGGTAGTGTCGGCGGGCCAGAGCCGGGTCGTATAATGTGTGAGGCAGCCCAGGGGTTAGGCCAGCGCGGCTGGTAGAACACTAGTGAGGTAGTGTCGGCGGGCCAGAGCCGGGTCGTATAATGTGTGAGGCAGCCCAGGGGTTAGGCCAACAAGGGGTGGTAGAACACTAGTGAGGTAGTGTCGGCAGGCCAGAGCCGGGTCGTATAATGTGTGAGGCAGCCCAGGGGTTAGGCCAGCGCGGCTGGTAGAACACTAGTGAGGTAGTGTCGGCAGGCCAGAGCCGGGTCGTATAATGTGTGAGGCAGCCCAGGGGTTAGGCCAGCGCGGCTGGTAGAACACTAGTGAGGTAGTGTCGGCAGGCCAGAGCCGGGTCGTATAATGTGTGAGGCAGCCCAGGGGTTAGGCCAGTGCGGCTGGTAGAACACTAGTGAGGTAGTGTCGGCAGGCCAGAGCCGGGTCGTATAATGTGTGAGGCAGCCCAGGGGTTAGGCCAGCGCGGCTGGTAGAACACTAGTGAGGTAGTGTCGGCGGGCCAGAGCCGGGTCGTATAATGTGTGAGGCAGCCCAGGGGTTAGGCCAACAAGGGGTGGTAGAACACTAGTGAGGTAGTGTCGGCGGGCCAGAGCCGGGTCGTATAATGTGTGAGGCAGCCCAGGGGTTAAGCCAACAAGGGGTGGTAGAACACTAGTGAGGTAGTGTCGGCAGGCCAGAGCCGGGTCGTATAATGTGTGAGGCAGCCCAGGGGTTAGGCCAGCTCGGCTGGTAGAACACTAGTGAGGTAGTGTCGGCAGGCCAGAGCCGGGTCGTATAATGTGTGAGGCAGCCCAGGGGTTAGGCCAGCGCGGCTGGTAGAACACTAGTGAGGTAGTGTCGGCAGGCCAGAGCCGGGTCGTATAATGTGTGAGGCAGCCCAGGGGTTAGGCCAGCGCGGCTGGTAGAACACTAGTGAGGTAGTGTCGGCAGGCCAGAGCCGGGTCGTATAATGTGTGAGGCAGCCCAGGGGTTAGGCCAGCGCGGCTGGTAGAACACTAGTGAGGTAGTGTCGGCAGGCCAGAGCCGGGTCGTATAATGTGTGAGGCAGCCCAGGGGTTAGGCCAGCGCGGCTGGTAGAACACTAGTGAGGTAGTGTCGGCAGGCCAGAGCCGGGTCGTATAATGTGTGAGGCAGCCCAGGGGTTAGGCCAGCGCGGCTGGTAGAACACTAGTGAGGTAGTGTCGGCAGGCCAGAGCCGGGTCGTATAATGTGTGAGGCAGCCCAGGGGTTAGGCCAGCGCGGCTGGTAGAACACTAGTGAGGTAGTGTCGGCAGGCCAGAGCCGGGTCGTATAATGTGTGAGGCAGCCCAGGGGTTAGGCCAGCGCGGCTGGTAGAACACTAGTGAGGTAGTGTCGGCGGGCCAGAGCCGGGTCGTATAATGTGTGAGGCAGCCCAGGGGTTAGGCCAGCGCGGCTGGTAGAACACTAGTGAGGTAGTGTCGGCAGGCCAGAGCCGGGTCGTATAATGTGTGAGGCAGCCCAGGGGTTAGGCCAGCGCGGCTGGTAGAACACTAGTGAGGTAGTGTCGGCAGGCCAGAGCCGGGTCGTATAATGTGTGAGGCAGCCCAGGGGTTAGGCCAGCGCGGCTGGTAGAACACTAGTGAGGTAGTGTCGGCAGGCCAGAGCCGGGTCGTATAATGTGTGAGGCAGCCCAGGGGTTAGGCCAACAAGGGGTGGTAGAACACTAGTGAGGTAGTGTCGGCAGGCCAGAGCCGGGTCGTATAATGTGTGAGGCAGCCCAGGGGTTAGGCCAGCGCGGCTGGTAGAACACTGGTGAGGTAGTGTCGGCGGGCCAGAGCCGGGTCGTATAATGTGTGAGGCAGCCCAGGGGTTAGGCCAGCTCGGCTGGTAGAACACTAGTGAGGTAGGGCCGGCGGGCCAGAGCCGGGTCGTATAATGTGTAAGGCAGCCCAGGGGTTAGGCCAGCGCGGCTGGTAGAACACTAGTGAGGTAGTGTCGGCAGGCCAGAGCCGGGTCGTATAATGTGTGAGGCAGCCCAGGGGTTAGGCCAGCGCGGCTGGTAGAACACTAGTGAGGTAGTGTCGGCGGGCCAGAGCCGGGTCGTATAATGTGTGAGGCAGCCCAGGGGTTAGGCCAGCGCGGCTGGTAGAACACTAGTGAGGTAGTGTCGGCAGGCCAGAGCCGGGTCGTATAATGTGTGAGGCAGCCCAGGGGTTAGGCCAGCGCGGCTGGTAGAACACTAGTGAGGTAGTGTCGGCAGGCCAGAGCCGGGTCGTATAATGTGTGAGGCAGCCCAGGGGTTAGGCCAGCGCGGCTGGTAGAACACTAGTGAGGTAGGGCCGGCGGGCCAGAGCCGGGTCGTATAATGTGTGAGGCAGCCCAGGGGTTAGGCCAGCTCGGCTGGTAGAACACTAGTGAGGTAGTGTCGGCAGGCCAGAGCCGGGTCGTATAATGTGTGAGGCAGCCCAGGGGTTAGGCCAGCGCGGCTGGTAGAACACTAGTGAGGTAGTGTCGGCAGGCCAGAGCCGGGTCGTATAATGTGTGAGGCAGCCCAGGGGTTAGGCCAACAAGGGGTGGTAGAACACTAGTGAGGTAGTGTCGGCAGGCCAGAGCCGGGTCGTATAATGTGTGAGGCAGCCCAGGGGTTAGGCCAGCGCGGCTGGTAGAACACTAGTGAGGTAGTGTCGGCGGGCCAGAGCCGGGTCGTATAATGTGTGAGGCAGCCCAGGGGTTAGGCCAGCGCGGCTGGTAGAACACTAGTGAGGTAGTGTCGGCAGGCCAGAGCCGGGTCGTATAATGTGTGAGGCAGCCCAGGGGTTAGGCCAACAAGGGGTGGTAGAACACTAGTGAGGTAGTGTCGGCAGGCCAGAGCCGGGTCGTATAATGTGTGAGGCAGCCCAGGGGTTAGGCCAGCGCGGCTGGTAGAACACTAGTGAGGCAGTGTCGGCAGGCCAGAGCCGGGTCGTATAATGTGTGAGGCAGCCCAGGGGTTAGGCCAACAAGGGGTGGTAGAACACTAGTGAGGTAGTGTCGGCAGGCCAGAGCCGGGTCGTATAATGTGTGAGGCAGCCCAGGGGTTAGGCCAACAAGGGGTGGTAGAACACTAGTGAGGTAGTGTCGGCAGGCCAGAGCCGGGTCGTATAATGTGTGAGGCAGCCCAGGGGTTAGGCCAGCGCGGCTGGTAGAACACTAGTGAGGTAGTGTCGGCAGGCCAGAGCCGGGTCGTATAATGTGTGAGGCAGCCCAGGGGTTAGGCCAGCGCGGCTGGTAGAACACTAGTGAGGTAGGGCCGGCGGGCCAGAGCCGGGTCGTATAATGTGTGAGGCAGCCCAGGGGTTAGGCCAGCTCGGCTGGTAGAACACTAGTGAGGTAGTGTCGGCAGGCCAGAGCCGGGTCGTATAATGTGTGAGGCAGCCCAGGGGTTAGGCCAGCGCGGCTGGTAGAACACTAGTGAGGTAGTGTCGGCAGGCCAGAGCCGGGTCGTATAATGTGTGAGGCAGCCCAGGGGTTAGGCCAACAAGGGGTGGTAGAACACTAGTGAGGTAGTGTCGGCAGGCCAGAGCCGGGTCGTATAATGTGTGAGGCAGCCCAGGGGTTAGGCCAGCGCGGCTGGTAGAACACTAGTGAGGCAGTGTCGGCAGGCCAGAGCCGGGTCGTATAATGTGTGAGGCAGCCCAGGGGTTAGGCCAACAAGGGGTGGTAGAACACTAGTGAGGTAGTGTCGGCAGGCCAGAGCCGGGTCGTATAATGTGTGAGGCAGCCCAGGGGTTAGGCCAACAAGGGGTGGTAGAACACTAGTGAGGTAGTGTCGGCAGGCCAGAGCCGGGTCGTATAATGTGTGAGGCAGCCCAGGGGTTAGGCCAACAAGGGGTGGTAGAACACTAGTGAGGTAGTGTCGGCAGGCCAGAGCCGGGTCGTATAATGTGTGAGGCAGCCCAGGGGTTAGGCCAACAAGGGGTGGTAGAACACTAGTGAGGTAGTGTCGGCAGGCCAGAGCCGGGTCGTATAATGTGTGAGGCAGCCCAGGGGTTAGGCCAGCGCGGCTGGTAGAACACTAGTGAGGTAGTGTCGGCAGGCCAGAGCCGGGTCGTATAATGTGTGAGGCAGCCCAGGGGTTAGGCCAGCGCGGCTGGTAGAACACTAGTGAGGTAGTGTCGGCAGGCCAGAGCCGGGTCGTATAATGTGTGAGGCAGCCCAGGGGTTAGGCCAGCGCGGCTGGTAGAACACTAGTGAGGTAGTGTCGGCAGGCCAGAGCCGGGTCGTATAATGTGTGAGGCAGCCCAGGGGTTAGGCCAGCGCGGCTGGTAGAACACTGGTGAGGTAGTGTCGGCAGGCCAGAGCCGGGTCGTATAATGTGTGAGGCAGCCCAGGGGTTAGGCCAGCGCGGCTGGTAGAACACTAGTGAGGTAGTGTCGGCAGGCCAGAGCCGGGTCGTATAATGTGTGAGGCAGCCCAGGGGTTAGGCCAGCGCGGCTGGTAGAACACTAGTGAGGTAGTGTCGGCAGGCCAGAGCCGGGTCGTATAATGTGTGAGGCAGCCCAGGGGTTAGGCCAACAAGGGGTGGTAGAACACTAGTGAGGTAGTGTCGGCAGGCCAGAGCCGGGTCGTATAATGTGTGAGGCAGCCCAGGGGTTAGGCCAACAAGGGGTGGTAGAACACTAGTGAGGTAGTGTCGGCAGGCCAGAGCCGGGTCGTATAATGTGTGAGGCAGCCCAGGGGTTAGGCCAACAAGGGGTGGTAGAACACTAGTGAGGTAGTGTCGGCAGGCCAGAGCCGGGTCGTATAATGTGTGAGGCAGCCCAGGGGTTAGGCCAGCGCGGCTGGTAGAACACTAGTGAGGTAGTGTCGGCAGGCCAGAGCCGGGTCGTATAATGTGTGAGGCAGCCCAGGGGTTAGGCCAACAAGGGGTGGTAGAACACTAGTGAGGTAGTGTCGGCAGGCCAGAGCCGGGTCGTATAATGTGTGAGGCAGCCCAGGGGTTAGGCCAACAAGGGGTGGTAGAACACTAGTGAGGTAGTGTCGGCAGGCCAGAGCCGGGTCGTATAATGTGTGAGGCAGCCCAGGGGTTAGGCCAACAAGGGGTGGTAGAACACTAGTGAGGTAGTGTCGGCAGGCCAGAGCCGGGTCGTATAATGTGTGAGGCAGCCCAGGGGTTAGGCCAACAAGGGGTGGTAGAACACTAGTGAGGTAGGGCCGGCGGGCCAGTGGGAGTATCGCCTTTCGCAGTACGGGATCATATATCTTGATTCGGATGTTTCATTTACTGCAATGCACATAATGATTCCGGTCCCAATGGGGTGTCTTCGAGGCTTGTTTTACTCGACAAATATTAATTGGAAACCGACATGACAAAGCCTTCCTATAAGCCCAATCAGCGGTGGCATCTGTGACTTGTACCGCCTCGCCGCAGGGTCACACTGTCTCGCTCCTCGGAGAGCATCCGGCCGCGGGCAGAGCAGCCGGTGGCCAACTTTCCACATACATCACTGCTGCAAAGTTGGCCTGTAAGCTGCGCCACGGCCCATTAGCGTGCCGGCGCTCTGGCGGCCCGGCACGGTACACCGAGCCGGCGCTCTGGCGGCCCGGCACGGTACAGCGAGCCGGCGCTCTGGCGGCCCGGCACGGTACACCGAGCCGGCGCTCTGGCGGCCCGGCACGGTACAGCGAGCCGGCGCTCTGGCGGCCCCGGACGCCAGTCGGACTGCGACGCTGTTGGCTGGCGTCACCGCTGCCAGCGCACAGTGGGCCTTAGCAGCCTCAAATGCGCTGGAAATTCAGATTTGTCGACTTCTTTAAATTGCAAGTATTTATGTTTTATTAGACTTAAAATTGACCAAAGCACACGATGTCGTTTTTTTACAGTAAAGTGGAGATACAGGTCGGTAATGTGCCTCCAAAGTCGATTATTTGCAGGAATAGCCCTGTATGTGTCTTGCTTGCAGAATACAGCCATGATGTTTGGTCATCATTTGTTTGGGGGAACGCATACGCCATTTCACTTAACTCCTATGAGCTTAGTACAAGAGAGTATTGCTATCATGTTGATGCAATTTTTTTTAGGGATTGCTACATTTGATTTGGACATCTGCAAGATGCTAGCAACCAACTACGAGAACGTGAGAATAATAATATTGGTATCTCTTCGTTTAATGTTGAACAAAATTCTTAACCGAACTTATCCACGAAATGTATACCGATACATATTCAAACAATGCGCTTTCAGATCCTATTCACCGTTTTTGCTACTTTCTGCCAGTTTTTGAGATATCAGCCATTCAGTTGCCTGATGTCAGGAGCGATTTTGACAGTGTCCTAGGATTGCAAATTTTGGATGGAAAATGACACCCTGTGGGTAATATTTTCCACTCGTTTACCCTAGTTTTTACGGCGAATTTTCCACTCCCTAAATCAAGATGAATTGGATAACTATAACGTTCAGTTGTGCCTGTGGATGAAAAAGAAAACAGGTTAGGAAAGTATTCCCATTTGTAACAGCTGATTCTGATGGGTGAGGAGTTTTGTCGAAGCCGAGGATATCATATGGACTTTTTAGGCTGAATTTTCCACTCCACACCCTGGCTTCAAAGCAATCCTAGGACCCTGGATTTTGACCTTTACGCTCAGAACCGTACCGTCTGCCGCGAGACGACCCCGGACAGGCCTCACTGAGGCCGCCCCGGGCTAAGAGTGGCCGGGACAGGCCTCACTGAGGCCGCCCCGGGCTAAGAGTGACATTAGCCGGTTACCAGACGACCCCGGACAGGCCTCACTGAGGCCGCACCCGGGCTAAGAGTGACATTATCCGGTTACGTAACGGGACAGGCGAAGGAAATCATGATTTAACTCTTTTATTGTTGTTGAGTGTGCATAATGTACTACATGTGTACATGGGACAGAAAATACTTGCCTTGCATGCACGTTTCGTCCACCATCAGGTATTGGGCTCGCGTATATCGCACTTGTGTTTTCTTAGCTTTGTTCCGTTATTGATACAGACAGGTATGGGCCGATTTGTTTAGACATAACGACATAAAGACATACATTTTCAGTACAACAAAGAGCCTCATGGGCCGGTCCTGGGTTGTACGGCACACATGGACGTGAACGGCACACATGTGACAATGGACATGAACGGCCACATACATTGCCTCGCAGGGCACCATATCATGTAATACACACTAACCATTTTCAGAATTTAACATCCAGTACATATACATCGTTAACACTACAGCGTCCTGCACACACGAACCTCAGAATTTAGCAATCTACATTCACAAGACATTCAATCCATACAAACGTTGTAATTACACTAGTCCCACACATACACAATCTTCCTTCTCAAAATAATCCCTTTCTTGTAAGCAACCTATTTCAATGAGTTATGTTCTTATGTATATTCACATATGTGTATCACTATAACTAAGACTAATCACAGTAATATTTATAAACAAAACCCTTTCCCGCAAAATATTTGTCGAGCCCAGCTTTGAAAGAAACTAATGTGGCTGCACTGATTACATCACCTGGTAAATTGTGCCAATGGCTCACAGCCCTTATATTGAAAAACGACTGTCTTAACCCTCGCCCTACGGGGGGGGGGGGGGGGGGGCTGGCAGCCCCCTCCCCCCCAGAGGTTTTTCTTGAATGACTTTTGACACATGAGGTGCATCTTGCTGAAATTTTTGGTAGCTGAGTTTACAACAATTATACGTAGGCGGTAACAATTTAATTGAAATTGGTTAAGTAGTTTGGGAGATAATAATATTTTGATGACGCCATGTTGGAAAAAAGAGAAATATTTGAAAAATCGTAGAAAACAGAGTTTTAACGCAAATTGCGAACGCAATTCACCAAAGATACAAAATGGCATTTTCTTTCAAATGGGAATGTCGGATTTGCAAAATTTTGGGTTTTTGACCCCTAAAATAAAATAAAACTGTGTAAAATAAAATAAAACCTAATAAGGCGGAGGGACCAGATACTATATATGCAAGGTTTGTAAAAGAATGTGGAAGAAAGATATCTGTAACATTGGCTATAATATTTTCCAGATCACTAAAAGAAACAAAGATTCCACTTGACTGGAAGAGTGCAAACGTAGTTCCTATATCTAAAAAGGGGGATAAAAGTATGGTAGAAAATTATAGACCTGTCAGTCTTACCTCCTTAGTTTGCAAAGTACTGGAATCAATCATTAAAGATAAAATAGTATAATATTTTGATGAATATAAAATCATTAGGGACACTCAGCATGGCTTCAGGAAGGGTTATTCGTGCTTGACCAACCTTCTGCAGTTTTTGGATGTGGCAACCGATAGTTTTGATAGGGGTAAACAGCTTGATGTAGCGTATCTTGATTTTAGTAAAGCTTTTGATACGGTTCCCCATAAAAGATTAGGATTACAACTGAAAAGCCACGGAATAAGCGGCAAGGCGCTTGATTGGATCGAGTTTTGGCTCTCAGGACGGCAGCAAAGAGTTCTACTAAATGGGGTCAAATCTGAATGGAGAGATGTGCGTAGTGGGGTGACACAAGGCTCAGTTTTAGGCCCATTGTTATTTTTAATATTCATAAATACAATCGAGAATGGTGTTGACAGTAAAGTGTTCACATTTGCTGACGATCTTAAAGTTTTCAGGGTTATTAGGAGAGATAACGACCAGGATCTTTTCCAGTCGGATCTGGATAGGTTGGTTGGATGGTCAGAAACATGGCAAATGGACTTTAATATTAACAAATGTAATCAGATGGAAAAAGTAGCCTTTGCTCATGTTATTGTAATTAAAAAGATGATGAATTAATTAACCTATATTACGCCTTGCGGCTTCTTCAGGGCTAAAACAGAACAGAACAAACAATCCGTACCCGTACCCGTACCCGTACCCGTACCCGTAACCGTACCCCTATCTCTACCCCTACCCAATTAACATTACAAATGTAAAGTTATGCATGTAGGCCGAGTAAAAAGAGGAACTTCGTACGAAATGGGGGGACAGGAGATGTCACAGACGATAATGGAAAGGGACCTAGGGGTAATGGTTAACAGTAAGCTGTCTGCATCTGACCAGGTAATCAAAGCTAGAAAAAAACGCTAAGGATGCTTGGTGCCATTTACAGGAATGTTTCTTATACCAGTGCTGAGGTGATAACTAAACTTTAGTGTGCATTTGTTAGACCACATTTAGAGTACTGTGGTCAGGCTTGGTCTCCAACGTATTAGGAAGATGGTTGGTTACTAGAAATGGTACAAAAAAGGCAACGAAATGGTTAACGGTATTAGCAATTTAGAATATGAGGATAGGCTTAAAACATTGGATATGTTCTCACTTAAATTCAGAAGATTGAGAGCGGATCTCATTGAAGTTTTTAAGTTTGTAAATTGTAAGTCAGTTGCTGTAAGTCAGTTTATGTCGCTATTAGTTGACGGAACGCAGTGAGACCTTGACCTCCGTGTAAGACATGATTTCGCGGCGTCAGTTATTCGATTCTGTCCGCAGACATTGTGCCGGGTGACGAAGGTGAAAGACGACGATATCGTGAGGTTTATTGAAATAACGCTCAGCAAAAAAAGAGAGCAATATTGTATCGCATATTTTAAGTTAAAAGCACAGGAAATGACTCACTACACTTATAAATTTATGATTCAGATAATATTGTGTCAGGTCAGACGGCTCAGACCTGGCTAGCAGATCAGCGAGTTCGGGCACATAGATGAATAATTAATATGAGGCTTTCTGCGTCATTGCCAAGATATTTTCGGTGTTCGATTCAATATTGATTGTATGATCAATAAATTACTCTAAAAAAATGTTCCTGGCGTCGCCATTGCGCACGTTTAATAGCATTAACACCTCATACTGATTCTCTCTTTCCGCTTATCAATTTCTTTCAGATTATCTCGTTCAGTTCCTTCACCTTGGGCCGGAGGATTTGGGAAAGGGCATTTGTAAGTCAGACTAACTTTATTTCCACACAATTTGCCTCGCTTGTTAGCCCCCTGACTACGACCTTGTCAACATTTTAGAATCAACAAGTATTCGTGTGGCAGTTTACGTCACAGCAGATCGTTTCAGCCCACACTTAAGTCCCTATAACAAACCCGTTTTGAAATATCAGTGGGGTCAACTTGCACCCCCCCGATAATTTCCATTACACAAAAAAAACAGGAACCGGTCTGAGGAAAACTGAATTGCACCGATACGCTTTCCCGTATCCTAATACCCCGGGGTTTTCGTTTTTTTAAAAAAAATTATAGTCCCGAGAACAATATCTTGGCCACAGATAATTTCTAGCGCTTATGGCGGTGGCTGGCCCAGTGTACAGCGGTGGCTGACCCAGTGTACAGCGGCGGCTGGCCCAGTGTACAACGGCGGCTGGCCCAGTGTGTAGCGGCGGCTGGCCCAGTGTACAGCGGTGGCTGGCCCAGTGTGCAGCGGTGGCTGGCCCAGTGTGTAGCGGCGGCTGGCCCAGTGTACAGCGGTGGCTGACCCAGTGTACAGCGGCGGCTGGCCCAGTGTACAACGGCGGCTGGCCCAGTGTGTAGCGGCGGCTGGCCCAGTGTGTAGCGGCGGCTGGCCCAGTGTACAGCGGTGGCTGGCCCAGTGTGCAGCGGTGGCTGGCCCAGTGTGTAGCGGCGGCTGGCCCAGTGTGCAGCGGCGGCTGGCCCAGTGTGTAGCGGCGGCTGGCCCAGTGTGCAGCGGTGGCTGGCCCAGTGTGCAGCGGCGGCTGGCCCAGTGTGCAGCGGCGGCTGGCCCAGTGTACAGCGGCGGCTGGCCGGCCATCTGTCATCAGCGAGGCACGTGATCAAGGCGGCGGCGGCGGGGCCGGCCGGCACGTGATCAGGGCGGCGGCGGCGAGGGCGGCGAGGGCGGCCGGCCGGCACGTGATCAGGGCGGCGGCGGCGGGGGCGGCCGGCACGTGATCAGGGCGGCGTCGGCGGGGGCGGCCGGCACGTGATCAGGGCGGCGGCGGCGGGGGCGGCCGGCACGTGATCAGGGCGGCGGCGGCGGCGGCGGCCGGCACGTGATCAGGGCGGCGGCGGCGGGGGCGGCCGGCACGTGATCAGGGCGGCGGCGGCGGGGGCGGCCGGCACGTGATCAGGGCGGCGGCGGCGGCGGCCGGTACGTGATCAGGGCGGCGGCGGCGGGGGCGGCCGGCACGTGATCAGGGCGGAGGCGGCGGGGGCGGCCGGCACGTGATCAGGGCGGCGGCGGCGGGGGCGGCCGGCACGTGATCAGGGCGGCGGCGGCGGGGGCGGCCGGTACGTGATCAGGGCGGCGGCGGCGGGGGCGGCCGGCACGTGATCAGGGCGGCGGCGGCGGGGGCGGCCGGCACGTGATTACCGCTGCAATCAGCGACGCCCGGCTGCCCGCGCCGCCGGGCCGAGACGGGGTAGAGCAGGCAGCCGAGCCGGGGCCGACCGGACCGGGCAGCCGGGCGGACACGGCGTATTTTTGGCCCGGTCTGAACACAGACAGATGGCCGGTGGGCAGCGGCCGTAGTCCGGCCTCGGTCACGGCCGGCCAACATGACAGTCACAGCCGATCGGCGTGACCGGATCAGCGTGCCGGCACCGTGTCCGAGCCAGAGGCACTCGTCGCCGTGTGGCAGGCAGCCGCTCAGTCCGTGCCGGCACCGTGTCCGAGCCAGAGACAGCCGCCGCCGAGTGGCAGGCAGCCGCTCAGTCCGTGCCGGCACCGTGTCCGAGCCAGAGTCACCCGCCGCCGAGTGGCAGGCAGCCGCTCAGTCCGTGCCGGCACCGTGTCCGAGCCAGAGACAGCCGCCGCCGAGTGGCAGGCAGCCGCTCAGTCCGTGCCGACACCGTGTCCGAGCCAGAGACAGCCGCCGCCGAGTGGCAGGCAGCCGCTCAGTCCGTGCCGGCACCGTGTCCGAGCCAGAGTCACCCGCCGCCGAGTGGCAGGCAGCCGCCCAGTCCGTGCCGGCACCGTGTCCGAGCCAGAGACAGCCGCCGCCGAGTGGCAGGCAGCCGCTCAGTCCGTGCCGGCACCGTGTCCGAGCCAGAGTCACCCGCCGCCGAGTGGCAGGCAGCCGCTCAGTCCGTGCCGGCACCGTGTCCGAGCCAGAGACAGCCGCCGCCGAGTGGCAGGCAGCCGCTCAGTCCGTGCCGGCACCGTGTCCGAGCCAGAGACAGCCGCCGCCGAGTGGCAGGCAGCCGCTCAGTCCGTGCCAGCACCTTGTCCGAGCCAGAGTCACCCGCCGCCGAGTGGCAGGCAGCCGCTCAGTCCGTGCCGGTACCGTGTCCGAGCCAGAGACAGCCGCCGCCGAGTGGCAGGCAGCCGCTCAGTCCGTGCCGGCACCGTGTCCGAGCCAGAGACAGCCGCCGCCGAGTGGCAGGCAGCCGCTCAGTCCGTGCCGGCACCGTGTCCGAGCCAGAGACACCCGCCGCCGTGTGGCAGGCAGCCGCTCAGTCCGTGCCGGCGACAGCGCTGAGAGCACGGGCCGCACGGTATCGGCCCCGCGAGATCAATGATGGTAATCAGCGACCAATGCTCCCTTGAGATAGCCACTCCCGCTGCAGTGCAGCGTAATCAACGAGTAAATATTAAAGAACAGCTCCTGTGTCAGTGACGATGTTGGTTTCGATGTCGGTGTCAGTGTCGGTGTCGGTGGTATCGATATCTGAATCGGTATCGGTATCGGTATTAGTGTCGGTGTCGACGTCGTTACGGGAGTCGGTGTCCGAATCTTTGTCTGCATCATTGTCGGAGTCGGATGCAAGTCGTAGTGCCGTCAGGAGCCGAATATCGGTGTATCGGAGTCCGTATCGGTATCGGTGCCTGTGTCTGTGTCGCTAAAGTGTCACCCAACACCAGCGGGATGATGCCCAAGGCGAACGACTGGGGCTGGGTGAGCAGTCCGGAAGCTAATTTATATCAGCCCTGTTCCCTTGACACAGGCAATGGCAGTGCGGTAGATCGTGAAACCGGGCCAGACCAACGTAACGTCTTGGGACGGAGTGCCGTGGCGGACAAGTACAGGGTAGGTGTACCGGCCAGGATACCGGACAGGGTAACTGACAGGGTACCGGACAGGGTACCGGCCAGGATACCGGACAGGGTAACTGACAGGGTACCGGACAGGGTACCGGCCAGGGTACCGGACAGGGTACCGGACAGGGTACCGGACAGGGTACCGGCCAGGGTACCGGACAGGGTACCGGCCAGGGTACCGGCCTGCTGTAAATGCCAGCCGGTAAAGAGCCCTTCCGCCGCCGCCGATACTTGCAGCACACAAGTCACAACGTGACGCAGGCTAGTGGTGGTCGACTGGTAAGCTGGCAGTGGTGGCTAGTGGTGGTCGACTGGTAAGCTGGCAGTGGTGGCTAGTGGTGGTCGACTGGTAAGCTGGCAGTGGTGGCTAGTGGTGGTCGACTGGTAAGCTGGCAGTGGTGGCTAGTGGTGGTCGACTGGTAAGCTGGCAGTGGTGGCTAGTGGTGGTCGACTGGTAAGCTGGCAGTGGTGGCTAGTGGTGGTCGACTGGTAAGCTGGCAGTGGTGGCTAGTGGTGGTCGACTGGTAAGCTGGCAGTGGTGGCTAGTGGTGGTCGACTGGTAAGCTGGCAGTGGTGGCTAGTGGTGGTCGACTGGTAAGCTGGCAGTGGTGGCTAGTGGTGGTCGACTGGTAAGCTGGCAGTGGTGGCTAGCGGTGGTCGACTGGTAAGCTGGCAGTGGTGGCTAGTGGTGGTCGACTGGTAAGCTGGCAGTGGTGGCTAGTGGTGGTCGACTGGTAAGCTGGCAGTGGTGGCTAGTGGTGGTCGACTGGTAAGCTGGCAGCGCCGCAGTTCAACTATCACTTCAGCCCGGGACGGTATGCCGGCAGCGGCAGTCCCGTACAGTGTAGGTCCTGTACCGCCGTCACTCGTCAGCCTGACCAGGCACTTCAGCCCGGGACGGTATGCCGGCAGCGGCAGTCCCGTGCCGCTGTCAGTCTGACCAGGCACTTCAGCCCGGGACGGTGTGTCGGCAGCAGCAGTCCCGTGCCGCCGTCAGTCTGACCAGGCACTTCAGCCCGGGACGGTGTGCCGGCAGCGGCAGTCCCGTGCCGCCGTCAGTCTGACCAGGCACTTCAGCCCGGGACGGTGTGCCGGCAGCGGCAGTCCCGTGCCGCCGTCAGTCTGACCAGGCACTTCAGCCCGGGACGGTGTGCCGGCAGCGGCAGTCCCGTGCCGCCGTCAGTCTGACCAGGCACTTCAGCCCGGGACGGTATGCCGGTAGCAGCAGTCCTGTACAGTGTAGGTCCTGTACCGCCGTCACTCGTCAGCCTGACCAGGCACTTCAGCCCGGGACGGTATGCCGGCAGCGACACGGCATCGGCTCGTATACCTAGCTGTCGCCGCCGCCGTACCGGCCGAACCGGACGTACCGGCGCCGCCGCCGCCGCCGTACCGGATGTGCCGGTGCCGCCGCCGTACCGGCCGTATCGGATGTGCCGGCGCCGCCGCCGTGCCGGCCGTGCCGGCGGTCTGTAGCGGCTACGGGTCATAAGCCGCAGCCAGACGGCGGCAGTATCAATGTGGAATGGCCGGCAGGACACGCCGCGTCCGGCACCAAATGGTCAGCCGGCGCCTGATCGGCCCATCGGCCGGCCGCCCGGCTCCGCGGACCCCATATCGCAGCAGGGCTGAGGGTTCCCTCCAGCCGCCCGGCCCCACAGCAGGGCTGAGGGTTTCCTAAAGCCGCCCAGCCCCACATCAGGGCTGAGGGTTCCCTCCAGCCACCCGGCCCCACAGCAGGGCTGAGGGTTTCCTCCAGCCGCCCGGCCCCACAGCAGGGCTGAGGGTTCCCTCCAGTCGCCCGGCCCCACAGCAGGGCTGAGGGTTCCCTCCAGCCGCCCGGCCCCACAGCAGGGCTGAGGGTTCCCTCCAGCCACCCGGCCCCACAGCAGGGCTGAGGGTTCCCTCCAGCCGCCCGGCCCCACAGCAGGGCTGAGGGTTCCCTCCAACCACCCGGCCCCACAGCAGGGCTGAGGGTTCCCTCCAGCCGCCCGGCCCCACAGCAGGGCTGAGGGTTCCCTTCAGCCGCCCGGCCCCACAGCAGGGCTGAGGGTTTCCTCCAGCCGCCCGGCCCCACAGCAGGGCTGAGGGTTCCCTCCAGCCGCCCGGCCCCACAGCAGGGCTGAGGGTTCCCTTCAGCCGCCCGGCCCCACAGCAGGGCTGAGGGTTTCCTCCAGCCGCCCGGCCCCACAGCAGGGCTGAGGGTTCCCTTCAGCCGCCCGGCCCCGCAGACCCCATATCGCAGCAGGGCTGAGGGTTCCCTCCAGTCGCCCGGCCCCGCAGACCCCATATGCCAGCAGGGCTGAGGGTTTCCTCCAGCCGCCCGGCCCCACAGCAGGGCTGAGGGTTCCCTCCAGCCGCCCGGCCCCGCAGACCCCATATCGCAGCAGGGCTGAGGGTTTCCTCCAGCCGCCCGGCCCCACAGCAGGGCTGAGGGTTCCCTCCAGCCGCCCGGCCCCGCAGACCCATATGCCAGCAGGGCTGAGGGTTCCCTCCAGCCGCCCGGCCCCGCAGACCCCATATGCCAGGAGGGCTGAGGGTTCTCTCCAGCCGCCCGGCCCCACAGCAGGGCTGAGGGTTCCCTCCAGCCGCCCGGCCTCGCAGCAGGGCTGAGGGTTCCCTCCAGCCGCCCGGCCCCACAGCAGGGCTGAGGGTTCCCTTCAGCCGCCCGGCCCCACAGATCCCACAGCAGGGCTGTCGCTGAGGATACACTGGAGTCCAACATTCAAACATCCGACAGCGTAAGTTGGGTTTGTGCTCCAACCTCGAAAATATTCAAACATGTTAGAAGTATTTTGGCAGTGTATGAATAGCCTGGATATAAAAATCAAAGTAAAATTTGAAAATGGTAACTAAAGTCGTGAGTTAGCGAGAGCGCCCTAATTCGTGCGCCTTCGATTATTGAAATTAACTGAAATCGTGCTGGTAAAAGCCAACTGGCAGAAATTAAACTTAGATGAGCTATATCACGTAGTGCTTTAGCACTACGTGAGCTTTAGCTCACGTACTGCACAGGAGCTTTAATAAGTGTATGTACTTTTTGATCGACCTCCTTGAAATAGGCAATCGAAAAATAAAAATTACAACAGTAAGTTACATTTGCATTCGGGCACAGCCCTTCTTCAGATGTATTTGGAGAAAGCACGACACTCAAATACAAGAACAAAATCTTTCGACAGCTCATGAAGTTCGATTAGATAATTATCGCACTGTCAAACTAATGTCACTTATCAATCCAAACAATTAAGGAACAATAAATATATAAACAAATATCGTAATTTTAATCTACCTGTATCATCACCTAAGCTGCCACTTCACATCCTCAATCTCAATAAAACAGAGTCGGTGATCACAATACCACACAAGGTCACACAATATGACAAACCCACATACACGCACACGCCACACACATTTTTTTCCTTAAAAAAAGTGTAGTATGTAGTTCAGTGCCTTTCTATACTGCAGCTTAACCAACCCTTTGTGACTTGTTTGATTTAATCCTGCTTTTTCAGGACAGGATAAGGTTTGAATATTCCAATGATTCAAATGCGTTAAATAATGCAGTTGTCAGCTGTTAACCTCACTGACAGGGCCCATTATCCCCCTGTGATCTTCGCCACCGCCTCTAGTTGCCGAAACACGGGCCACAAATTCCAATTGATGCTAGAGAGTGAGTCAGAAACTTACGATTCAAAAACTCAAGGTTTCATCGCACTTGTGTTCACAGCTGTACTGTTTCCTTGGGTGTTAAATTAGGAACCTACATACATAGCACAGCACTGGTAAATGCCACCCGGTCTTTTTTTTTTATTGGGGTTTAGGGGCGCTCCGACAACGAAGGTCACATGGCGCCCACCACCCGGTCTAAACACAAAGGGTCAGCGGCAGTCCAAACATTGATAGTTGCATAGAACAACAGTGACATCAGGGCATATCCGGCCAACTCGAACATAATACGGAGTGCCCGTCCAAAAATAACCTCACACTGCCGAACTCAAAACACAACATTGTTTTTCTCGCTAAACATCGCTAACACCAGCACGTGGTATTTAAGGATGCTGCGCACCTGATGCTGCTTATTTATAGATGAACTACATTGTTAGCCCGCATGGTTTATAGATGAACTACACTGTTAGCCCGCATGGTTTAACTGACGGAAGGTTGGGGTTCGGTTTCGCCCAGCGCACTGGCGGATCCAGCCTCTCCGTGGGGTGGGGTGGGGGGTGGGGGTGGGGGGGGGGGGGGGGGGGGATCCTTTTATGGCAAAAAGGTACCCCATTTTTTTCTCCGCGGATTTGGGCCAGTCACCTTATTTTGGTATTCGAGCTTAAGAAATTCACTTTTAAAATTCACAAAAATTGATTTTGTGGATTTTTTTCCGATTTTTTTTTTTTAATAAAAAATTGGGGGTCAAAAACCCAAAATTTCGGAAATCCGAGATAGCCATTAAAGAGAATGTCATTTCCATTCTTTTGGCGTTTTATATTTGCAATTTGCGTCAAAACTCTATTTTCTACGATTTTGCAAACATGTATCGTTTTTCCACCAAAAATGACATGATAAGACGTCATCAAAACGTAATTATCTCCCAAAATATTACATAAATTTCATTCACATTTGTGTGAGAAGACGTAGACTTGATGCAGGATAAGGTACTGAACGTTTGACGTTGATATCTATCATAGTTTTCAAATTACTGAGAAAATCCGGGAGGGGGCAGATTCTGCCCCCCCCCCCCCCCCCCCAGCGGGGCGCGGGATAAGTGTCACCGGGGCTGCTTGAATTGCATCAGGTGCACTGTTTTGTCTATCATTGAAAGACAGGGATACATTACAACTTCAAATTCAATCACTTGATAAAAAAAACGTCCGTTTTCATGAAGTTTTCTCCTAAGATCATTGTTTTCGCGTTCAGTGCAGGGAACGCACGGGGGATACTTGTATTGAATGCTCCCCTCCCCCCGATTCCTGTGGGGGAGGCATTTGCCCCTGATGCCCCCTGGATCAGCCAGTGCAAGGAGACCCTCTGCCAGACACTTAATTAAATTCATTTTCCAAATTGCACAAGCAATTGCGAAACTTGTGTCATGCCGCGAAGCGACGCGACATTTTCCCGTTTTTGACTGTGGATAGCTGGATTTTGACTGAGCTGCATATGCAATTGTTACGATAAATTGTTAACTTTCCCCGAAAAATTGTTAACTTTCCCAGTTTTCTCCGAAGATCATTGTTTTTCACGTTCAGGGCAGGGAACGCGCGCGCGGTGTGGGGGGGGGGGCATACTTGTATTGAATGCCCCCCCCCCCGAGATTCATGTGTGTGTGTGTGTGTGGGGGGGGGGGGACATTTGCCCCTGATTCCCCCCCCCCACTGGATCCGCCAGTGGCTCAGCAAAGGTAAATTGTGTTCTCGAGTCGTTTCAGCGCTGGTTACCTCATGAGTGGGAATCATCGCAGCTATACTACCTGGGCTGGGATTGTATTGCAAACAAAATACACAAACCCAGCAACCTGACAAACAGCGCACAATAGTGACATAATGCCTACCACGAGGCCACCTGCAGGTCGGTCGGTCGGTTCCGAGGCTCCGTAGTCAGTAACTCTCACGGTCAGTTCCGAGGCTCCGTAGTCAGTAACTCTCACGGTCGGTTCCGAGGCTCCGTAGTCAGTAACTCTCATGGTCGGTTCCGAGGCTCCGTAGTCAGTAACTCTCACAGTGTTACGTAGTCAGTAACCCTCACAACATCGGACGGTCGCCGATACAACACGATTTCGGTTGATAGCATTAGCCTCCAGTTGCTCATCAAACTACTATTGTTGAGAAAGACAATGCCCTACTACAAGAAGGGACGTGATGCACCAGCACAGTGGTGTCAAACTCAATCGGTCACGTGCCAGGAATGACCGAGCCTGTTCATTTAGCACCAGTTCCCTGTCTGGTGAGCTGGTTCATTCTCGGTGACGGGACCTCCTCTCAGCCGGGCAGACGCCGGTCACGGCTCCCAGGACCCAGCGCCTCAGGCGAGCTCCAGGGCAAAGGTCGGCTGACTACCAGCCATGTTAACATGACAGAAGTCGGCAATTGCAGATAGAACTCATATATCATCACACAGCGGAAATATATCGGACAAGTGGCTCTATAATTATAACACCAGCTGGAGAAGAGCTAGGTTAGTGCAGTTTTAACAAAAGGGGGCACGTACAGTCAAATAAAAGTCAATGACATTGACGACACTGTGCATGCATCTTGTCAACGCCCCCTTCTCACGTTTTAGAGAAGGCAATAGGATTTTCTAGAATTAGCATTCCACATGATCAGTCAATTGTATGGTCAATGAAAATCCCAAAAGCAGCTCAAAGAATAACAACAAAGTTTCGAAAACCGACAAAAGGTCGAAACCTATGGGCTTCTGGGTTCAAAAATGGGTTGTATTACAGTTCCTCCACGTATGCGCATAATATCCAGCGTTGGCCACTTTAAGTATGAAACAAATCACGCCGGAACGAACACAAATTACGGAACAGTGACCAGCACCGTCGGAGGGTCGGGTAGTTAAACTCGGCATGCCCCACGCTATTGCACCCTGCTCACGGAACACAAATTACGGAACAGTGACCAGCACCGTCGGCGGTCGGGTAGTTAAACTCGGCATGCCCCACGCTATTGCACCCTGCTCACGGAACACAAATTACGGAACAGTGACCAGCACCGTCGGAGGGTCGGGTAGTTAAACTCGGCATGCCCCACGCTATTGCACCCTGCTCACGGAACACAAATTACGGAACAGTGACCAGCACCGTCGGAGGGTCGGGTAGTTAAACTCGGCATGCCCCACGCTATTGCACCCTGCTCACGGAACACAAATTACGGAACAGTGACCAGCACCGTCGGAGGGTCGGGTAGTTAAACTCGGCATGCCCCACGCTATTGCACCCTGCTCACGGAACACAAATTACGGAACAGTGACCAGCACCGTCGGAGGGTCGGGTAGTTAAACTCGGCATGCCCCACGCTATTGCACCCTGCTCACGGAACACAAATTACGGAACAGTGACCAGCACCGTCGGAGGGTCGGGTAGTTAAACTCGGCATGCCCCACGCTATTGCACCCTGCTCACGGAACACATGCCACCTGAGCACGCCAGTCGTGATGCAACTATACACTTTGCCAGAGCGCTACAGCCAGCAAACACAGCCGTTTCCGCTGAATTTCGCCTTGCACGCTACATAACTGGATGTGATCACGTCAGTGGCGGCGGCGTGTCGCGGTCCAAACACAGCGGCAGTGACGCAGGCGGGGGCTCGCCAGTCGGCCCGGCTACCTGTCCTCTGCTCCGGCCAGCGCTGTGCTTTAGGTGCGACACCACCCGGCCCGGCTGACCCATGGTCATGGCACGGCTCGGAGCGGTGACGTGGGTGACTTTGGCCACCGCAGCAGCACCCCCGCGACACGCGGGACAGCCACGTACTCTTCCCGGCGGCCGGAAGTAGGCCGAACACGGCTGGGTTTCACGGGCGGCAGACGACACCAGTCACGTGGTCACGCCGGTACCGCATGGCCACAGTGTATTGTTTAGGCAGAGGATACGACACCAGTCACGTGGTCACGCCGGTACCGCATGGCCACAGCGTATTGCTTAGGCAGAGGATACGACACCAGTCACGTGGTCACGCCGGTACCGCATGGCCACAGTGTATTGTTTAGGCAGAGGATACGACACCAGTCACGTGGTCACGCCGGTACCGCATGGCCACAGTGTATTGCTTAGGCAGAGGATACGACACCAGTCACGTCGTCACGCCGGTACCGCATGGCCACAGTGTATTGTTTAGGCAGAGGATACGACACCAGTCACGTGGTCACGCCGGTACCGCATGGCCACAGTGTATTGTTTAGGCAGAGGATACGAGACGGATTGGTTTTACACCCATCACCACCCAGTCCGCATAGCAGATTAGTGCCAATCAGGATTTGCTTCATGGCAGGGTAGGGGTGCAGGGTAGGGGTGGGTCAGGAGGGGAAATAATCAATGTATTTCCATGCACCATCTGTCAATATTTCCCAACGAGCTGTTTCTCGTTACGCAAAAAACTACCACCGCCGTCATAGCTTCAACACCGGGTAAAGCAAGGCATGCATCCGCAGTGCCTCGGTACGAACAAGATGGATACGCCAAATGTGCTGTGCTGGCCAATTTGAAGGTGGCATTTCTAGTTTGGACCAACCACCTTGCTACCGTATATGACTTTGGAGAAGTACTGGTGAGATTGTCTTCAACACACACACATATGTGTCAAAGATGTGACTCTCCTCTTCTATGGGCTGGTAGTTCAACAGTAACGAACGGCATCTATGTCGGCAATGACCTGGAACGCAAGTGCAACACGAGAAGTGCGGCCTAGTCGACCGGTGCTGCCGGACGTACCTTGATGAAGTCGAACGTCTTGGTGAGCATCACGATGCAGGGCGACCGCTCCTTCCACACCATTCGCCAGAGGTCGTTGAGGGTGCGCTCGTTCGGGCCCTGCGTGACGATGTACGCGTTCGGCTTCAGCAGACTCTGCGGCAGCGGGAGGGGCGGGATGATCAGCGGGGCGGAGAGCCCGTGCAGCTCCCAGACCAGTGTCGCACCGGTAACAGTGCACGCGCAGCAAGTTGCTGCCACGCCTCAGTTAGGGACGGCACCACACACAGCCAGCAGCAGTGGCAGTGACGATGCTACTGAGCATTTCACACTGCGCAAGGTAGTGATGGTGCAGCGGGAAGGCCGGTTAGCATGCACCCTGTGTTTCCCATCGCAGTCAACGTACACCGAAATAGGGGGTTTGAACAATGCTGCATTCACGTTTAGGGAAAACGTATCGTTCTGAGAAACTTAAGGACAGCAACAATCAATCGACCAACGTAACTTAGGCAACAACTGCGTAGAAACACCAGATCTTTTCATCAACTAAAGCGTCACATAAAGCTGTCAGAGACCGGCATGCACCTTCCGATTCAGTGTACCATGTATCTCGAGCAAACTTATCTGAGTGCCGCCCCCAGAGCAGCTACTGTGATCGAGGGCCGTACTAAGACGCCGATCCGGCGCCAGCGATCAATGCGCGACAATTATCGGCATTTCAGCACGGCATTACTCCGAACAGAATGCGATACACCGGGCCAGCGCCACTGAGGCCAACGGCACGGCGGCAGGCGAGACACCCGGCCCAGAAACAGCGTGTCGGGCCGACCACGGGCCACCCCGGGGTCAGTCGCAGGTCGCCCCTGGATCTATCGAGAGTCAGTCCGGAGTCAGTCGTCTCGGGTCCTGTTGAGAGTCGCCCGAGGTCTTCCGAGAGTCGCCCCTGGATCTATCGAGAGTCAGTCCGGAGTCAGTCGTCTCGGGTCCTGTTGAGTCGCCCGAGGTCTTCCGAGAGTCGCCCCTGGATCTATCGAGAGTCAGTCCGGAGTCAGTCGTCTCGGGTCCTGTTGAGAGTCGCCCGAGGTCTTCCGAGAGTCGCCCCTGGATCTATCGAGAGTCAGTCCGGAGTCAGTCGTCTCGGGTCCTGTTGAGAGTCGCCCGAGGTCTTCCGAGAGTCGCCCCTGGATCTATCGAGAGTCAGTCCGGAGTCAGTCGTCTCGGGTCCTGTTGAGTCGCTCGAGGTCTTCCGAGAGTCGCCCCTGGATCTATCGAGAGTCAGTCCGGAGTCAGCCGTCTCGGGTCCTGTTGAGAGTCGCCCGAGGTCTTCCGAGAGTCGCCCCTGGATCTATCGAGAGTCAGTCCGGAGTCAGCCGTCTCGGGTCCTGTTGAGTCGCTCGAGGTCTTCCGAGAGTCGCCCCTGGATCTATCGAGAGTCAGTCCGGAGTCAGTCGTCTCGGGTCCTGTTGAGTCGCTCGAGGTCTTCCGAGAGTCGCCCCTGGATCTATCGAGAGTCAGTCCGGAGTCAGTCGTCTCGGGTCCTGTTGAGAGTCGCCTGAGGTCTTCCGAGAGTCGCCCCTGGATCTATCGAGAGTCAGTCCGGAGTCAGTCGTCTCGGGTCCTGTTGAGTCGCTCGAGGTCTTCCGAGAGTCGCCCCTGGATCTATCGAGAGTCAGTCCGGAGTCAGTCGTCTCGGGTCCTGTTGAGAGTCGCCCGAGGTCTTCCGAGAGTCGCCCCTGGATCTATCGAGAGTCAGTCCGGAGTCAGTCGTCTCGGGTCCTGTTGAGAGTCGCCCGAGGTCTTCCGAGAGTCGCCCCTGGATCTATCGAGAGTCAGTCCGGAGTCAGTCGTCTCGGGTCCTGTTGATTTGTTTGTTTGTTGGGGCTTAAGGGCCCTGTTGAGAGTCGCCCGAGGTCTTCCGAGAGTCGCCCCTGGATCTATCGAGAGTCAGTCCGGAGTCAGTCGTCTCGGGTCCTGTTGAGTCGCTCGAGGTCTTCCGAGAGTCGCCCCTGGATCTATCGAGAGTCAGTCCGGAGTCAGTCGTCTCGGGTCCTGTTGAGAGTCGCCCGAGGTCTTCCGAGAGTCGCCCCTGGATCTATCGAGAGTCAGTCCGGAGTCAGTCGTCTCGGGTCCTGTTGAGTCGCTCGAGGTCTTCCGAGAGTCGCCCCTGGATCTATCGAGAGTCAGTCCGGAGTCAGCCGTCTCGGGTCCTGTTGAGAGTCGCTCGAGGTCTTCCGAGAGTCGCCCCTGGATCTATCGAGAGTCAGTCCGGAGTCAGCCGTCTCGGGTCCTGTTGAGAGTCGCTCGGGGTCTTCCGAGAGTCGCCCCTGGATCTATCGAGAGTCAGTCCGGAGTCAGCCGTCTCGGGTCCTGTTGAGAGTCGCTCGGGGTCTTCCGAGTGTCCCCCAGGGCTTGTTAAGAGTCAGCCCGGGGTCTGTGAGTCGTTTCGGATCTTGTTGGTGTGTGCGTGGTGTGTGCGTGGTGTGTGCGTGTGTGCGTGCGTGGTGTGTGTACGTGGTGTGTGTGCGCGGTGTGTGTGCGCGGTGTGTGCACGTGGTGTGTGCACGTGGTGTGTGCACGTGGTGTGTGCACGTGGTGTGTGCACGTGGTGTGTGCACGTGGTGTGTGCACGTGGTGTGTGCACGTGGTGTGTGCACGTGGTGTGTGCACGTGGTGTGTGCACGTGGTGTGTGCACGTGGTGTGTGCACGTGGTGTGTGCACGTGGTGTGTGCACGTGGTGTGTGCACGTGGTGTGTGCACGTGGTGTGTGCACGTGGTGTGTGCACGTGGTGTGTGCACGTGGTGTGTGCACGTGGTGTGTGCACGTGGTGTGTGCACGTGGTGTGTGCACGTGGTGTGTGCACGTGGTGTGTGCACGTGGTGTGTGCACGTGGTGTGTGCACGTGGTGTGTGCACGTGGTGTGTGCACGTGGTGTGTGCACGTGGTGTGTGCACGTGGTGTGTGCACGTGGTGTGTGCACGTGGTGTGTGCACGTGGTGTGTGCACGTGGTGTGTGCACGTGGTGTGTGCACGTGGTGTGTGCACGTGGTGTGTGCACGTGGTGTGTGCACGTGGTGTGTGCACGTGGTGTGTGCACGTGGTGTGTGCACGTGGTGTGTGCACGTGGTGTGTGCACGTGGTGTGTGCACGTGGTGTGTGCACGTGGTGTGTGCACGTGGTGTGTGCACGTGGTGTGTGCACGTGGTGTGTGCACGTGGTGTGTGCACGTGGTGTGTGCACGTGGTGTGTGCACGTGGTGTGTGCACGTGGTGTGTGCACGTGGTGTGTGCACGTGGTGTGTGCACGTGGTGTGTGCACGTGGTGTGTGCACGTGGTGTGTGCACGTGGTGTGTGCACGTGGTGTGTGCACGTGGTGTGTGCACGTGGTGTGTGCACGTGGTGTGTGCACGTGGTGTGTGCACGTGGTGTGTGCACGTGGTGTGTGCACGTGGTGTGTGCACGTGGTGTGTGCACGTGGCTGTGTGCACGTGGCGTGTGCACGTGGCGTGTGCACGTGGCGTGTGTACGTGGCGTGTGTACGTGGCGTGTGTACGTGGCGTGTGTACGTGGCGTGTGTACGTGGCGTGTGTACGTGGCGTGTGTACGTGGCGTGTGTACGTGGCGTGTGTACGTGGCGTGTGTACGTGGCGTGTGTACGTGGCGTGTGTACGTGGCGTGTGTACGTGGCGTGTGTACGTGGCGTGTGTACGTGGCGTGTGTACGTGGCGTGTGTACGTGGCGTGTGTACGTGGCGTGTGTACGTGGCGTGTGTACGTGGCGTGTGTACGTGGCGTGTGTACGTGGCGTGTGTACGTGGCGTGTGTACGTGGCGTGTGTACGTGGCGTGTGTACGTGGCGTGTGTACGTGGCGTGTGTACGTGGCGTGTGTACGTGGCGTGTGTACGTGGCGTGTGTACGTGGCGTGTGTACGTGGCGTGTGTACGTGGCGTGTGTACGTGGCGTGTGTACGTGGCGTGTGTACGTGGCGTGTGTACGTGGCGTGTGTACGTGGCGTGTGTACGTGGCGTGTGTACGTGGCGTGTGTACGTGGCGTGTGTACGTGGCGTGTGTACGTGGCGTGTGTACGTGGCGTGTGTACGTGGCGTGTGTACGTGGCGTGTGTACGTGGCGTGTGTACGTGGCGTGTGTACGTGGCGTGTGTACGTGGCGTGTGTACGTGGCGTGTGTACGTGGCGTGTGTACGTGGCGTGTGTACGTGGCGTGTGTACGTGGCGTGTGTACGTGGCGTGTGTACGTGGCGTGTGTACGTGGCGTGTGTACGTGGCGTGTGTACGTGGCGTGTGTACGTGGCGTGTGTACGTGGCGTGTGTACGTGGCGTGTGTACGTGGCGTGTGTACGTGGCGTGTGTACGTGGCGTGTGTACGTGGCGTGTGTACGTGGCGTGTGTACGTGGCGTGTGTACGTGGCGTGTGTACGTGGCGTGTGTACGTGGCGTGTGTACGTGGCGTGTGTACGTGGCGTGTGTACGTGGCGTGTGTACGTGGCGTGTGTACGTGGCGTGTGTACGTGGCGTGTGTACGTGGCGTGTGTACGTGGCGTGTGTACGTGGCGTGTGTACGTGGCGTGTGTACGTGGCGTGTGTACGTGGCGTGTGTACGTGGCGTGTGTACGTGGCGTGTGTACGTGGCGTGTGTACGTGGCGTGTGTACGTGGCGTGTGTACGTGGCGTGTGTACGTGGCGTGTGTACGTGGCGTGTGTACGTGGCGTGTGTACGTGGCGTGTGTACGTGGCGTGTGTACGTGGCGTGTGTACGTGGCGTGTGTACGTGGCGTGTGTACGTGGCGTGTGTACGTGGCGTGTGTACGTGGCGTGTGTACGTGGCGTGTGTACGTGGCGTGTGTACGTGGCGTGTGTACGTGGCGTGTGTACGTGGCGTGTGTACGTGGCGTGTGTACGTGGCGTGTGTACGTGGCGTGTGTACGTGGCGTGTGTACGTGGCGTGTGTACGTGGCGTGTGTACGTGGCGTGTGTACGTGGCGTGTGTACGTGGCGTGTGTACGTGGCGTGTGTACGTGGCGTGTGTACGTGGCGTGTGTACGTGGCGTGTGTACGTGGCGTGTGTACGTGGCGTGTGTACGTGGCGTGTGTACGTGGCGTGTGTACGTGGCGTGTGTACGTGGCGTGTGTACGTGGCGTGTGTACGTGGCGTGTGTACGTGGCGTGTGTACGTGGCGTGTGTACGTGGCGTGTGTACGTGGCGTGTGTACGTGGCGTGTGTACGTGGCGTGTGTACGTGGCGTGTGTACGTGGCGTGTGTACGTGGCGTGTGTACGTGGCGTGTGTACGTGGCGTGTGTACGTGGCGTGTGTACGTGGCGTGTGTACGTGGCGTGTGTACGTGGCGTGTGTACGTGGCGTGTGTACGTGGCGTGTGTACGTGGCGTGTGTACGTGGCGTGTGTACGTGGCGTGTGTACGTGGCGTGTGTACGTGGCGTGTGTACGTGGCGTGTGTACGTGGCGTGTGTACGTGGCGTGTGTACGTGGCGTGTGTACGTGGCGTGTGTACGTGGCGTGTGTACGTGGCGTGTGTACGTGGCGTGTGTACGTGGCGTGTGTACGTGGCGTGTGTACGTGGCGTGTGTACGTGGCGTGTGTACGTGGCGTGTGTACGTGGCGTGTGTACGTGGCGTGTGTACGTGGCGTGTGTACGTGGCGTGTGTACGTGGCGTGTGTACGTGGCGTGTGTACGTGGCGTGTGTACGTGGCGTGTGTACGTGGCGTGTGTACGTGGCGTGTGTACGTGGCGTGTGTACGTGGCGTGTGTACGTGGCGTGTGTACGTGGCGTGTGTACGTGGCGTGTGTACGTGGCGTGTGTACGTGGCGTGTGTACGTGGCGTGTGTACGTGGCGTGTGTACGTGGCGTGTGTACGTGGCGTGTGTACGTGGCGTGTGTACGTGGCGTGTGTACGTGGCGTGTGTACGTGGCGTGTGTACGTGGCGTGTGTACGTGGCGTGTGTACGTGGCGTGTGTACGTGGCGTGTGTACGTGGCGTGTGTACGTGGCGTGTGTACGTGGCGTGTGTACGTGGCGTGTGTACGTGGCGTGTGTACGTGGCGTGTGTACGTGGCGTGTGTACGTGGCGTGTGTACGTGGCGTGTGTACGTGGCGTGTGTACGTGGCGTGTGTACGTGGCGTGTGTACGTGGCGTGTGTACGTGGCGTGTGTACGTGGCGTGTGTACGTGGCGTGTGTACGTGGCGTGTGTACGTGGCGTGTGTACGTGGCGTGTGTACGTGGCGTGTGTACGTGGCGTGTGTACGTGGCGTGTGTACGTGGCGTGTGTACGTGGCGTGTGTACGTGGCGTGTGTACGTGGCGTGTGTACGTGGCGTGTGTACGTGGCGTGTGTACGTGGCGTGTGTACGTGGCGTGTGTACGTGGCGTGTGTACGTGGCGTGTGTACGTGGCGTGTGTACGTGGCGTGTGTACGTGGCGTGTGTACGTGGCGTGTGTACGTGGCGTGTGTACGTGGCGTGTGTACGTGGCGTGTGTACGTGGCGTGTGTACGTGGCGTGTGTACGTGGCGTGTGTACGTGGCGTGTGTACGTGGCGTGTGTACGTGGCGTGTGTACGTGGCGTGTGTACGTGGCGTGTGTACGTGGCGTGTGTACGTGGCGTGTGTACGTGGCGTGTGTACGTGGCGTGTGTACGTGGCGTGTGTAGTGGGTGTGTACGTGGTGTGTGTACGTTGTGTGTGAGTGTGTGTGTGTGGCGTGTGTGTGTGTGTGTGTGTGTGTGTGTGTGTGTGTGTGTGTGTGTGTGTGTGTGTGTGTGTGTGTGTGTGTGTGTGTGTGTGTGTGTGTGTGTGTGTGTGTGTGTGTGTGTGTGTGTGTGTGTGTGTGTGTGTGTGTGTGTGTGTGTGTGTGTGTGTGTGTGTGTGTGTGTGTGTGTGTGTGTGTGTGTGTGTGTGTGTGTGTGTGTGTGTGTGTGTGTGTGTGTGTGTGTGTGTGTGTGTGTGTGTGTGTGTGTGTGTGTGTGTGTGTGTGTGTGTGTGTGTGTGTGTGTGTGTGTGTGTGTGTGTGTGTGTGTGTGTGTGTGTGTGTGTGTGTGTGTGTGTGTGTGTGTGTGTGTGTGTGTGTGTGTGTGTGTGTGTGTGTGTGTGTGTGTGTGTGTGTGTGTGTGTGTGTGTGTGTGTGTGTGTGTGTGTGTGTGTGTGTGTGTGTGTGTGTGTGTGTGTGTGTGTGTGTGTGTGTGTGTGTGTGTGTGTGTGTGTGTGTGTGTGTGTGTGTGTGTGTGTGTGTGTGTGTGTGTGTGTGTGTGTGTGTGTGTGTGTGTGTGTGTGTGTGTGTGTGTGTGTGTGTGTGTGTGTGTGTGTGTGTGTGTGTGTGTGTGTGTGTGTGTGTGTGTGTGTGTGTGTGTGTGTGTGTGTGTGTGTGTGTGTGTGTGTGTGTGTGTGTGTGTGTGTGTGTGTGTGTGTGTGTGTGTGTGTGTGTGTGTGTGTGTGTGTGTGTGTGTGTGTGTGTGTGTGTGTGTGTGTGTGTGTGTGTGTGTGTGTGTGTGTGTGTGTGTGTGTGTGTGTGTGTGTGTGTGTGTGTGTGTGTGTGTGTGTGTGTGTGTGTGTGTGTGTGTGTGTGTGTGTGTGTGTGTGTGTGTGTGTGTGTGTGTGTGTGTGTGTGTGTGTGTGTGTGTGTGTGTGTGTGTGTGTGTGTGTGTGTGTGTGTGTGTGTGTGTGTGTGTGTGTGTGTGTGTGTGTGTGTGTGTGTGTGTGTGTGTGTGTGTGTGTGTGTGTGTGTGTGTGTGTGTGTGTGTGTGTGTGTGTGTGTGTGTGTGTGTGTGTGTGTGTGTGTGTGTGTGTGTGTGTGTGTGTGTGTGTGTGTGTGTGTGTGTGTGTGTGTGTGTGTGTGTGTGTGTGTGTGTGTGTGTGTGTGTGTGTGTGTGTGTGTGTGTGTGTGTGTGTGTGTGTGTGTGTGTGTGTGTGTGTGTGTGTGTGTGTGTGTGTGTGTGTGTGTGTGTGTGTGTGTGTGTGTGTGTGTGTGTGTGTGTGTGTGTGTGTGTGTGTGTGTGTGTGTGTGTGTGTGTGTGTGTGTGTGTGTGTGTGTGTGTGTGTGTGTGTGTGTGTGTGTGTGTGTGTGTGTGTGTGTGTGTGTGTGTGTGTGTGTGTGTGTGTGTGTGTGTGTGTGTGTGTGTGTGTGTGTGTGTGTGTGTGTGTGTGTGTGTGTGTGTGTGTGTGTGTGTGTGTGTGTGTGTGTGTGTGTGTGTGTGTGTGTGTGTGTGTGTGTGTGTGTGTGTGTGTGTGTGTGTGTGTGTGTGTGTGTGTGTGTGTGTGTGTGTGTGTGTGTGTGTGTGTGTGTGTGTGTGTGTGTGTGTGTGTGTGTGTGTGTGTGTGTGTGTGTGTGTGTGTGTGTGTGTGTGTGTGTGTGTGTGTGTGTGTGTGTGTGTGTGTGTGTGTGTGTGTGTGTGTGTGTGTGTGTGTGTGTGTGTGTGTGTGTGTGTGTGTGTGTGTGTGTGTGTGTGTGTGTGTGTGTGTGTGTGTGTGTGTGTGTGTGTGTGTGTGTGTGTGTGTGTGTGTGTGTGTGTGTGTGTGTGTGTGTGTGTGTGTGTGTGTGTGTGTGTGTGTGTGTGTGTGTGTGTGTGTGTGTGTGTG
>JAXIVJ010001044.1:147500-155000 GCA_036785665.1 Chirona hameri
CGGCCGTCCACGCAATCAGCACCAATCGGCCCCGGTCACCCCCGAGACCATCATCACCGCGGGGTAACCCATCCACTGACGAGACGGCCATCACCGCGGGGTAACCCGTCTGAGACGGTTATCGCCGCGGGGTAACCCATCCACTGACGAGACGGCCATCACCGCGGGGTAACCCGTCTGAGACGGTCATCGCCGCGGGGTAACCCATCCACTGACGAGACGACCATCACCGCGGGGTAACCCGTCTGAGACGGTCATCGCCGCGGGGTAACCCGTCTGAGACGGTTATCGCCGCGGGGTAACCCATCCACTGACGAGACGGCCATCACCGCGGGGTAACCCGTCTGAGACGGCCATCACCGCGGGGTAACCCGTCTGAGACGGTCATCGCCGCGGGGTAACCCGTCTGAGACGGTTATCGCCGCGGGGTAACCCATCCACTGACGAGACGGCCATCACCGCGGGGTAACCCGTCTGAGACGGCCATCACCGCGGGGTAACCCGTCTGAGACGGTCATCGCCGCCGGGTAACCCGTCTGAGACGGTCATCGCCGCGGGGTAACCCGTCTGAGACGGTCATCGCCGCGGGGTAGCCCGTCTGAGACGGTTATCGCCGCGGGGTAACCCATCCACTGACGAGACGGTCATCACCGCGGGGTAACCCGTCTGAGACGGCCATCACCGCGGGGTAACCCGTCTGAGACGGTCATCGCCGCGGGGTAACCCATCTGAGACAGTCATCGCCGCGGGGTAACCCGTCTGAGACGGCCATCACCGCGGGGTAACCCGTCTGAGACGGTCATCGCCGCCGGGTAACCCGTCTGAGACGGTCATCGCCGCGGGGTAACCCGTCTGAGACGGTCATCGCCGCGGGGTAACCCGTCTGAGACGGTTATCGCCGCGGGGTAACCCATCCACTGACGAGACGGCCATCACCGCAGGGTGACCCGTCTGAGACGGCCATCACCGCGGGGTAACCCGTCTGAGACGGTCATCGCCGCCGGGTAACCCGTCTGAGACGGTCATCGCCGCGGGGTAACCCGTCTGAGACGGTCATCGCCGCGGGGTAACCCGTCTGAGACGGTTATCGCCGCGGGGTAACCCATCCACTGACGAGACGGCCATCACCGCGGGGTAACCCGTCTGAGACGGCCATCACCGCGGGGTAACCCGTCTGAGACGGTCATCGCCGCCGGGTAACCCGTCTGAGACGGTCATCGCCGCGGGGTAACCCGTCTGAGACGGTCATCGCCGCGGGGTAACCCGTCTGAGACGGTTATCGCCGGGGGGTAACCCATCCACTGACGAGACGGCCATCACCGCGGGGTAACCCGTCTGAGACGGCCATCACCGCGGGGTAACCCGTCTGAGACGGTCATCGCCGCCGGGTAACCCGTCTGAGACGGTCATCGCCGCGGGGTAACCCGTCTGAGACGGTTATCGCCGCGGGGTAACCCGTCTGAAACGGTTATCGCCGCGGGGTAACCCGTCTGAGACGGTTATCGCCGCGGGGGTAAGCTGTCCGCAGGTAACAGCCGACACTCACGTCCACGTAGGAGGCGTTGATGTAGTCGGACTCGGCCTCGTCCACGGGGTCCGGCTCGGCGGGTAACATATCCAGCACCACCCGGTTGTAGTCGTCTGCCGACACAGGACACAGGACACAGGACACAGGACACAACAACTGTCACCGGGTAAATCGTCTGCCGACACTAGACACAGGACACAGGACACAACAACTGTCACCGGGTACATCGTCTGCCGACACAGGACACAGGACACAGGACACAGGACACAGGAACTGTCACCGGGTACATCTCTGCCGACACAGGACACAGGACACAGCAACTGTCACCGGGTACATCGTCTGCCGACACAGGACACAGGACACAGGACACAGGACACAGGAACTGTCACCGGGTACATCTCTGCCGACACAGGACACAGGACACAGGAACTGTCACCGGGTGCATCGTCTGCCGACACAGGACACAGGAACTGTCACCGGGTACATCTCTGCCGACACAGGGCACAGGAACTGTCACCGGGTACATCTCTGCCGACACAGGACACAGGACACAGCAACTGTCACCGGGTACATCGTCTGCCGACACAGGACACAGCAACTGTCACCGGGTACATCGTCTGCCGACACAGGACACAGCAACTGTCACCGGGTACATCGTCTGCCGACACAAGACACAGGAACTGTCACCGGGTACATCTCTGCCGACACAGGACACAGGGCACAGGAACTGTCACCGGTACATCTCTGCCGACACAGGACACAGGACACAGGAACTGTCACCGGGTACATCGTCTGCCGACACAGGACACAGGCCACAGGACACAGGAACTGGTCACGGTACATCGTCTGCCGACACAGGACACAGCAACTGTCACCGGGTACATCGTCTGCCGACACAGGACACAGGAACTGTCACCGGGTACATCGTCTGCCGACACAGGACACAGGACACAGCAACTGTTACCGGGTACATCGTCTGCCGACACAGGACACAGGACACAGCAACTGTCACCGGGTACATCGTCTGCCGACACAAGACACAGAACTGTCACCGGGTACATCTCTGCCCGGACACAGGACACAGGACACAGGAACTGTCACCGGGTACATCGTCTGCCGACACAGGACACAGGACACAGGACTGTCACCGGGTACATCGTCTGCCGACACAGGACAAAGCAACTGTCACCGGGTACTCGTCCTGCCGACACAGACACAGGAACTGTCACCGGGTACATCTCTGCCGACACAGACAGGACACAGAAACTGTCACCTGGGTACATCGTCTGCCGACACAGGACACAGGACTGCACCGGGTACATCTCCTGCCGACAGGACACAGGACCAGCAACTGTCACCGGGTACATCGTCTGCCCGACACAAGACACAGAACTGTCACGGGTACATCTCTGCCGACACAGGACACAGGACACAGGCAACTGTCACCGGGTACATCGTCTGCCGACACAAGACACAGCAACTGTCACCGGGTACATCGTCTGCCGACACAGGGCACAGACACAGGACACAGAACTGTTACCGGGTACATCGTCTGCCGACACAAGACACAGCAACTGTCACCGGGTACACCGTCTGCCGACACAGGACACAGACACAGGACACAGGAACTGTTACCGGGTACATCGTCTGCCGACACAGGACAGACACAGAACTGTCACCGGGTACATCGTCTGCCGACACAGGACACAGGAACTGTACCGGGTACTCGTCTGCCGCCACAGGACACAGCAACTGTCACCGGGTACATCGTCTGCCGACACAGGACACAGGACACAGGACACAGAACTGTCACCGGTACATCGTCTGCCGACACAGGACACAGCAACTGTCACCGGGTACTCGTCTGCCGACACAGGACACAGGACACAGGCCCCAGGAACTGTCACCGGGTACATCGTCTGCCGACACAAGACACAGGAACTGTCCACAGGAACTGTCACCGGGTACATCGTCTGCCGACACAGGACACAGGAACTGTTACCGGGTACATCGTCTGCCGACACAGGACACAGCAACTGTCACCGGGTACATCGTCTGCCGACACAGGACACAGGACACAGGACACAGGAACTGTCACCGGGTACATCGTCTGCCGACACAGGACACAGCAACTGTCACCGGGTACATCGTCTGCGACACAGGACACAGGACACAGGCCACAGGAACTGTCACCGGGTACATCGTCTGCCGACACAAGACACAGGAACTGTCACCGGGTACATCGTCTGCCGACACAGGACACAGGACACAGGAACTGTCACCGGGTACATCGTCTGCCGACACAGGACACAGGAACTGTCACCGGGTACATCGTCTGCCGACACAAGACACAGGAACTGTCACCGGGTACATCGTCTGCCGACACAGGACACAGTAACTGTCACCGGGTACATCGTCTGCCGACACAGGACACAGGACACAGGACACAGGGACACAGGAACTGTCACGGGTACATCGTCTGCCGACACAGGACACAGCAACTGTCACCGGGTACATCGTCTGCCGACACAAGACACAGGAACTGTCACCGGGTACATCTCTGCCGACACAGGACACAGGACACAGAAACTGTCACCGGGTACATCGTCTGCCGACACAGGACACAGGAACTGTCACCGGGTACATCTCTGCCGACACAGGACACAGGACACAACAACTGTCACCGGGTACATCGTCTGCCGACACAAGACACAGGAACTGTCACCGGGTACATCTCTGCCGACACAGGACACAGGACACAGCAACTGTCACCGGGTACATCGTCTGCCGACACAAGACACAGCAACTGTCACCGGGTACATCGTCTGCCGACACAGGGCACAGGACACAGGACACAGGAACTGTCACCGGGTACATCGTCTGCCGACACAAGACACAGCAACTGTCACTGGGTACATCGTCTGCCGACACAGGACACAGGACACAGGACACAGGAACTGTTACCGGGTACATCGTCTGCCGACACAGGACACAGGACACAGGAACTGTCACCGGGTACATCGTCTGCCGACACAGGACACAGGAACTGTTACCGGGTACATCGTCTGCCGACACAGGACACAGCAACTGTCACCGGGTACATCGTCTGCCGACACAGGACACAGGACACAGGACACAGGAACTGTCACCGGGTACATCGTCTGCCGACACAGGACACAGCAACTGTCACCGGGTACATCGTCTGCCGACACAGGACACAGGACACAGGACACAGGGAACTGTCACCGGGTACATCGTCTGCCGACACAGGACACAGGACACAGGAACTGTCACCGGGTACATCGTCTGCCGACACAGGACACAGGAACTGTCACCGGGTACATCGTCTGCCGACACAAGACACAGGAACTGTCACCGGGTACATCGTCTGCCGACACAGGACACAGCAACTGTCACCGGGTACATCGTCTGCCGACACAGGACACAGGACACAGGACACAGGAACTGTCACCGGGTACATCGTCTGCCGACACAGGACACAGCAACTGTCACCCGGGTACATCGTCTGCCGACACAGGACACAGGACACAGGACACAGGAACTGTCACCGGGTACATCTCTGCCGACACAGGACACAGGACACAGGAACTGTCACCGGGTACATCGTCTGCCGACACAGGACACAGGCCACAGGACACAGGAACTGTCACCGGGTACATCGTCTGCCGACACAAGACACAGCAACTGTCACCGGGTACATCGTCTGCCGACACAGGACACAGCAACTGTCACCGGGTACATCGTCTGCCGACACAGGACACAGCAACTGTCACCGGGTACATCGTCTGCCGACACAGGACACAAGACACAGGAACTGTTACCGGGTACATCGTCTGCCGACACAGGACACAGCAACTGTCACCGGGTACATCGTCTGCCGACACAGGACACAAGACACAGGAACTGTTACCGGGTACATCGTCTGCCGACACAGAACACAGGACACAGCAACTGTCACCGGGTACATCGTCTGCCGACACAGGACACAAGACACAGGAACTGTTACCGGGTACATCGTCTGCCGACACAGGACACAGCAACTGTCACCGGGTACATCGTCTGCCGACACAGGACACAGCAACTGTTACCGGGTACATCTCTGCCGACACAGGACACAGCAACTGTCACCGGGTGCATCGTCTGCCGACACAAGACACAGCAACTGTCACCGCGGTACATCGTCTGCCGACACAGGACACAGCAACTGTCACCGGGTACATCGTCTGCCGACACAAGACACAGCAACTGTCACCGGGTACATCGTCTGCCGACACAAGACACAGGAACTGTCACCGGGGTACATCTCTGCCGACACAGGACACAGGACACAGCAACTGTCACCGGGTACATCGTCTGCCGACACAGGACACAGGAACTGTTACCGGGTACATCTCTGCCGACACAGGACACAGGAACTGTTACCGGGTACATCACATTGTATTAGCACGAGCATGGCCCGATCTGCCCTGACTGAGAGTTGATAACACATCTCGCAAAGCCAACAGCAGGTGACAAATGTCACACCGCGCCATCACTTTGCTCCCGCACTCACAGATTAATTGAAACAAAACAATGAATCGGGTTGCTTGGGTACGTTGTCGACAGTTTACACAACTGTGATCTCCGCCTCGTACTCGTTCCTCGACAGTTTACACAACTTCTGTGATATCCGCCTCGTTTCGCCATGAGACAAAGCGGCAACGACGGCAGCGGCATCTGTGGCCGCACTGTATCGTGCCACGTAGGTAACCCAGCCCTACTCACAGGGGACGATCTTCTGGTTCTGGTTGTTGGGCTCGTTGCACGACTTGCTGCCATGTCGGCACGGATGGGCCTCGATCCTGCCGGCGTGCTGGGAACACAGTGTCGGCATTGTCAAGAAACATCTAACGCATCTATGGAACAGCCCCAGGGCCCAATTCGATCCTGCCGGCGTGCTGGCAACACAGTGTCGGCATTGTCAAGAAGCATCTAACGCATCTATGGAACAGCCCCAGGGCCCAATTCGATCCTGCCGGCGTGCTGGCAACACAGTGTCAGCATTGTCAAGAAAACATCTAACGCATCTATGGAACAGCCCAGGGCCCAATTCGATCCTGCCGGCGTGCTGGCAACACAGTGTCGGCATTGTCAAGAAACATCTAACGCGTCTATGGAACAGCCCCAGGGCCCAATTCGATCCTGCCGGCGTGCTGGGAACACAGTGTCGGCATTGTCAAGAAACATCTAACGCATCTATGGAACAGCCCCAGGGCCCAATTCGATCCTGCCGGCGTGCTGGCAACACAGTGTCAGCATTGTCAAGAAGCATCTAACGCATCTATGGACAGCCCCAGGGCCCAATTCGATCCTGCCGGCGTGCTGGCAACACAGTGTCAGCATTGTCAAGAAGCATCTAACGCATCTATGGAACAGCCCCAGGGCCCAATTCGATCCTGCCGGCGTGCTGGCAACACAGTGTCGGCATTGTCAAGAAGCATCTAACGCATCTATGGAACAGCCCCAGGCCCAATTCGATCCTGCCGGCGTGCTGGCAACACAGTGTCGGCATTGTCAAGAAGCATCTAACGCGTCTATGGAACAGCCCCAGGGCCCCAATTCGATCCTGCCGGCGTGCTGGCAACACAGTGTCGGCATTGTCAAGAAACATCTAACGCGTCTATGGAACAGCCCCAGGGCCCAATTCGATCCTGCCGGCGTGCTGGCAACACAGTGTCGGCATTGTCAAGAAGCATCTAACGCATCTATGGAACAGCCCCAGGGCCCAATTCGATCCTGCCGGCGTGCTGGCAACACAGTGTCGGCATTGTCAAGAAACATCTAACGCGTCTATGGACAGCCCCAGGGCCCAATTCGATCCTGCCGGCGTGCTGGCAACACAGTGTCGGTATTGTCAAGAAGCATCTAACGCGTCTATGGAACAGCCCCAGGGCCCAATTTTCGTCAGCATA
>JAXIVJ010001045.1:0-75000 GCA_036785665.1 Chirona hameri
CGAATGCCAGAACCGTAATCAGGACACTCTTTTCCATCATTCCACGTACTTTTCCCAAGGTGTTCTATTCCCTTTAAAAGCAGCCAATGGATAAGATGAGCCAATGCATCAATATAGCAATTTGAAGCTCTCAGTAATGCTGTTTGAATGCATATATGGTCGTTTCTTAATTCGCCGTCAAACATACGCTAGAGGAGAAAATAAGCCGGACCTAAGTGTGTACCATAGCAACTGCGGATCCCTGTACCAATATAGCGTTGGCCGGCCTGTGGTCAGTAAATACAGGACTGCCCACCGTTCGGCGGCCTACCCGTCACGCCCGGGGCCACGGTATACGCCGTCACTGCCGACCGTCCCGTCCTGGCCACGGCGTCCACCGCTGCCGGCCGTCTTGGCCACGGTGTCCGCCGCTGCCAGCCGTCTTGGCCACGGTGTCCGCCGCTGCCAGCCGTCCTGGCTATGGTGTCCGCCGCTGCCGGCCGTCCTGGCCACGGCGTCCACCGCTGTCGGCCGTCTTGTCCTGGCCACGGTGTCCGCCACTGCCAGCCGTCCTGGCCACGGCGTCCGCCGCTGCCGGCCGTCCTGGCCACGGTGTATGCCGCCGCTGCCGGCCGTCCCATCCGTCAGCAGCGGCCGCGGCTGGGAACACCAGCCCATGGTACCCAGACCCAGCAGCGTCAGGCCCATGGTACCCAGACCCAGCAGCGGACCGACCCATGGTACCCAGACCCAGCAGCGGACCGACCCATGGTACCCAGACCCAGCAGCGTCAGGCCCATGGTACCCAGACCCAGCAGCGGACCGACCCATGGTACCCAGACCCAGCAGCGGACCGACCCATGGTACCCAGACCCAGCAGCGGACCGACCCATGGTACCCAGACCCAGCAGCGAACCGACCCATGGTACCCAGACCCAGCAGCGTCAGGCCCATGGTACCCAGACCCAGCAGCGGACCGACCCATGGTACCCAGACCCAGCAGCGAACCGACCCATGGTACCCAGGCCCAGCAGCGGACCGGCCCATGGTACCCAGACCCAGCAGCGGACCGACCCATGGTACCCAGACCCAGCAGCGGACCGACCCATGGTACCCAGACCCAGCAGCGGACCAGCCCATGGTACCCAGACCCAGCAGCGGACCGACCCATGGTACCCAGACCCAGCAGCGGACCAGCCCATGGTACCCAGACCCAGCAGCGGACCGACCCATGGTACCCAGACACAGCAGCGGACCGGCCCATGGTACCCAGACCCAGCAGCGGACCGACCCATGGTACCCAGACCCAGCAGCGGACCAGCCCATGGTACCCAGACCCAGCAGCGAGCCGACCCATGGTACCCAGACCCAGCAGCGGGCCAACCCATGGTACCCAGACCCAGCAGCGGGCCAACCCATGGTACCCAGACCCAGCAGCGGACCGACCCATGGTACCCAGACCCAGCAGCGTCAGGCCCATGGTACCCAGACCCAGCAGCGGACCGGCCCATGGTACCCAGACCCAGCAGCGGGCCGGCTCAACGACCGGCGTCCGACCGACGCCGCGCCACGCTGCCGACCCGCGGCGGGGGAAAAATGGGATGCATTTCTGCCTCCCCGACGGCACGACGCCTCCTCTGGACCCGACGAACTGCCTTCCCGAAACCAACGAAAGGCTAGCCGACAAGAGTGCTCTGCTCTACTGCCCCGGTAGAGACAGGTCACGGAGTCGACCCGTGGAGGCGGCAGCGGCGACAGCCAGGTGTCGGTGACGTAGGAGCACTCTCCTCTGTTGTACCGGCGAAGTAGGGGGGCTGCGGCGGTGGAGGCGGCAGCAACCCAGTATCAGTAACGATAAGTCCTCTCCTGTACATACATAGATACTGTGCTGGCGGGGACGAACTGCGGAGTCGGTCCATCAAGTCAGGTGGTAACAGCACCTGCCCGAAGTCAGTGAAGACAGCTTGTGTGGAGCCGGCGGCCAGGCCTGGTCTCCGTGACGATAGTCCTCTGCTGTCAGCCGTGTTAGCAGAGACAGATGGTTGCGGCGGCCTGAGACGAGCCATGAAGCCGGCAGCAGCACCGGCCCGGTGTCAGTGACCTGCGCCGCCGACCGGAACAGGTCCGTAGCTGAGGCGGCCGCCCAGTCGCAGATGACGCCGCCAGCTGCCGCGCGCCGCCACCGCGCCGCCGCCGTCGCGACAGGTGCGCGCCGACAGCGCCGCTGGCTGGGATCAGGTGCGCCACGAGCGCCGCTGGCCGGGATCAGGTGCGCCACGAGCGCCGCTGGATGGGATCATGTGCGCCACGAGCGCCGCTGCCCGGCGGCGGCGGGATTGGACGGGATGGGACGGCTGTTCTGGGCCGGTGTGGGTCCCCGCACCTCCATATATGCATGGCCGGTTTATATGACCTCGGCGTGGCGTCCCGGGAGGGGAGACAGATCGGGCTGGGCTCGGCAAATGACCCGGGCGCTGACACGGGAGAGGGTTCGGCCGGAGATGGATGGGTGGGACGGTCGGCTGTTGGCCGGAGAATCTCAACCCCGACGGCAGAGGAGGACACTGACACCGGCACCCGGCCCCACCCACCAGCCGAGACGACTGGACCGGCTGTAAATTAGTCGGAACTGGAGATACAATGTAAACCTTTCAGCTAAATTAGTCGCGCCGATACATGTTTCTTCCTCGTTCCATCTGCAACAGAGTTGGCGGTGTGACGCGAAAGCTTTTGGTTCTAAATGTTTGCCGCAAGTTGTTACGAGCAAGCGCGAAGCTCTCGCTCGTCCTTCCGTGGTGTATGGGAAAAATCTGATTATGAGCGGCCCGACCCAGCCCGGCCCGACCCGACCCGTGGCGACGCTTTTGAGAAGCTCATATCTCTGTAACCACACGTCCGATTGACAAGCGGACTTCCTTGCTGAGCAGCGCCATCTCACCTACCCTGTTTTAGACCAGTGCCAACTCGTGTGGGTGACTACCACTGCGCGTGGCGCGTGCCGCGTGAGGGGTATTGAAAAGTGTTTCCTCGCAATAACTCCGCAACGGCTGGGCAGATTATGTACAAATTTGGTGTGTGGTTAGGGACCCCTCAGCCGCCACTTTCACACAACTCAGGGGTGGGGCGACTGCACGTGCGCACGTGCACACCCCTATTCATGGGTGGAGAATGTAGTATGGCAGGTGTGGCCAATGCCACACTAACTTTTAAGTTGGTGTGGCAGAGCCACACCAACATTTTATTTTGTGTAATGCAAATGTATTGAAGCATCTTGTCAGGCTATGAAAAAATAGAAAAAATAGCAATTGAATACTCTTTGGCCACACCAACTTTGGAAACGATTCTCTTCTCATGCCCCTATTATATATATCAGGAACTGCTGAGCCGATTGTGTTAAAATTTGGTGTGTGGTTAGGGACCTCTCAGCCGCCAGTTTCCCCACAAGTCAGGGGTGGGTTGCCTCTGCACGTGCGCACGTGCACACCCCTATTCTGTATCTCAGGAACGGCTGAGCCGATTGTGTTCGAATTTGGTGCGTGGTTAGGGACCTCTCAGCCGCCGCCTTTCCACAAGTCAGGGATGGGGTGGCTTTGCACGTGCGCACGTACACACCCCTATTCTATATCTCTGGAACGGCTGAGCCGATTGTGTTCAAATTTAGTGTGTGGTTAGGACTCTCTCAGCCCCCACTTTTCCACAAGTCAAAGGTGGGTGCCTCTGTACGTGCGCACCCTTTTTTGTATCTCAGAAACTACTGGCCCGATCGAGTTGAAATTCCCCATACATTTCCTTCGCGTTCGCTCGTTCATCGCCAACTACGGTGCCTTACTGGTTGTATTACGCACGAGCGCTTCGCGCTCGCTCGTCCTTCCATGGTATATGGGAAAAATCTGAATATGAGCGACCCGACCCGACCCGACCCGTGGCGACGCTTTTGAGAAGCTTATATTTATGCAACCGCAAGTCCGATTGACAAGCAGAATTCTTTGCTGAGTAGCCCCATCCAACCTACCCTGTTTGAGACCTGTGTGAACTCACATGGGTGACTACCACTGCGCGTGGCGCGTGCTGCGTGAGGGGTGTTGAAGTGTTCTCTCGCAAAACATATGCAACGGCTGGGCCGTTTGTGTGCAAATTGGGTGTGCATTTAGGGACCGCTCAACCGCCGCTTTCTCACAAGTCAGGAGTGGGGTGCATCTACACGTGCGTACGTGCACACCCCTATCCTATATATCAGGAACGGCTGAGTCGATTGTGTTCAAATTTGGTGTGCGGTTAGAGACTACTCAGCCGCCACTTTGCCACAAGTCAGGGGTGGGATGTCTCTGCACGTGCGCACGTGCACACCCCTATTCTGTATCTCAGGAACAGCTGAGCCGATTGTGTTCAAATATGGAGTGTGGTTATGGACCTCTCAGCCGCCATTTTCCCACAAGTCAGGGGTGGGGTACCTGTGCAAGTGGGCACGTGCGCACCCCTTTTTGTATTTCAGAAACTACTTGCCCGATCGAGTTGAAATTCGCCATACATTTCCGTCGCGCTCGCTCGTTCATCGCCAACTATTGGCGCCTTACTGGTACATACCTACTACAGAGAAAAAATAAAACCAAAATATTGTAGCAATGTTCCAAATGGTGAAGCGACATGCAGTTCATGAAATGTTAGCGATTCGTGACAACAACAGCTATTTGTCTATGGTCATCGATCATTGATTTATGATCATTGGTAGCTTAGGATATTTAAAAAACTCCGAATATATTTATGCTGTAAATGTTATCTCTTAACTGAAATCTCTTCACTTCACTTCACTTCACTTCACTGAAAATCAGCAGTCTTTGTGAGTTGAACAAAGCACATGCATATGGGCAGTACGGTACGTGACCGAAACAACCGTACACGTGTGGCTGGCATGGGAGTTTCCGGCGTCTTTCTCTTTCTCTCCCGAAGATTGGAGATGATAAACGGTCAACGCTCCGAAACTAAAGCCAACAGGCACAATATCGGCTGAGAGCATCTCTGTTCTGACAATTCATGAGAAGTCGGTGATGAGGTAAAATTTGAGTGTGCATGGCATGGTGTGCAAAAGAGAACGGTTTGAGCACGATATAATACTGTTTGGTGCGGGTCAGCTACCTCAGGAGGTGAAGTCGGCTTCACTACCGGTTAAAACAGGAAGGCGACTGCTGTTCGCGAGTATTCTGAAGGCGGTAATCATACTTTATATAGAAGACGCAGATGAAATACCGTCCAAATGGCCTTGGATCTTCCATACGGAAGTAGTGGTATCAATCCTAGCATCGCTGTCTGGCTATATCACCGGTCTCAGGAGGAGCGTGGCTCACGTCTACCGGTGAGCTGAAGCGGTTCAGCTTAAACGCTGAGATCACTTCACACCGCAATTATAACGGTTAGAGTATCGCACAATCATTGCAAACAAAAAACTTCCTGTAATCCAGCAAACCAGTGCGGAACAGTCACCCTTTAGTGAATCTTAGACGGAGCTGAAAACTCTGTAAATGAAAGTAGTTTGTGCAAGATCGTAAGTTAGACAGCAGTCGCAACTCAACGATCGAGTAATATTCGTGGCACGTATTCGGTAAAGAGAAAGGGAAGGACGAGCACGAGGCTTAGGTGAAAGGGATAAGTGGCATATTGGAACGACAGAGTAAAACATGCAACATCCCTGACTCGCAAAACAAATATATTTTCTGACACATGCATGCATGTGTCCGACGCGTGAAATAATGAAATGTATAGACGCGTGGTCTCTTCCTTAACCCTCGTCCGACGGGAGCTTTTTCACCTTCACCCTACGGGGGGGTCCTAAAAAGACCCCTCCCCCTGTTAACTTCCAAACCAAGCAACATAAAGCAACGCGGTAAGAACCAACATGTTGCCTGTCATGTTTGGAATCTCATGATATGCAATTTTTAGGTTTCGGGTCAACGAGTGACCTTCCAGGTCAAGTGAATGACCTCGATCGACCACGTCCAGAACAGCGATTTTGCAGTCAGAAAACCTCAAAATGAGAAATTTATCAATGTAAATAAAAAGGCATGTTCCTAGACCAGTTTTGTCTCAGAAATACAGAAAAAGGTATTTATTTATTCGTATCTGGTCAAAAGAAGTATAAAAAATATTTAAAAAATGACGTCATGAATTTCTTACACTCAGGGAGTCAATAATACTCAGTCAAAAATAGAGATATTTCTTTGAAATTTGATTTAAGTATTGTCCATACTCAGTTCTCTAACAATATTTCGTTTTTTTACATCTTTGAAAAATGTGATTTTGTGGTGATTTTTTTTTTAATTGTTCATTTTAGGGATCAAAAACCCAAAATTTTGGAAATCCGAGATTGTCATTTTAAAGAAAATTACATTTTATATCTTTGCTTAAATGCGTTTGCAATTTGCTTAAAAACTCTGTTTTCTACGATTTTGTGTAGTTACATTTCATCATTGTAGCCGTGTAGTTCCTCAGTAGTGTCATGCAGTCCCGCCGTTGTGCAGTGTAGTTCCTCAGTAGTGTCATGCTGTCCCGCCGTTGTGCGTTGTGGGTTCCTCAGTAGTGTCATGCTGTCCCGCCGTTGTCCAGTGTAGTTCCTCAGTAGTGTCATGCTGTCCCGCCGTTGTCCAGTGTAGTTCCTCAGTAGTGTCATGCTGTCCCACCGTTGTGCAGTGTAGTTCTTCAGTAGTGTCATGCTGTCCCGCCGTTGTGCGTTGTGGGGTTCCTCAGTAGTGTCATGCTGTCCCGCCGTTGTCCAGTGTAGTTCCTCAGTAGTGTCATGCTGTCCCACCGTTGTGCGTTGTGGGGTTCCTCAGTAGTGTCATGCTGTCCCGCCGTTGTCCAGTGTAGTTCCTCAGTAGTGTCATGCTGTCCCACCGTTGTGCGTTGTGGGGTTCCTCAGTAGTGTCATGCTGTCCCGCCGTTGTCCAGTGTAGTTCCTCAGTAGTGTCATGCTGTCCCACCGTTGTGCAGTGTAGTTCTTCAGTAGTGTCATGCTGTCCCGCCGTTGTGCGTTGTGGGGTTCCTCAGTAGTGTCATGCTGTCCCGCCGTTGTCCAGTGTAGTTCCTCAGTAGTGTCATGCTGTCCCACCGTTGTGCGTTGTGGGGTTCCTCAGTAGTGTCATGCTGTTCCGCCGTTGTGCAGTGTAGTTCCTCAGTAGTGTCATGCTGTCCCGCCGTTGTGCGTTGTGGGGTTCCTCAGTAGTGTCATGCTGTTCCGCCGTTGTGCCGTGTTGTTCCTCAGTAGTGCCATGCAGTCCCACCGTTGTGCGTTGTGGGGTTCCTCAGTAGTGTCATGCTGTTCCGCCGTTGTGCGTTGTGGGGTTCCTCAGTAGTGTCATGCTGTCCCGCCGTTGTGCGTTGTGGGGTTCCTCAGTAGTGTCATGCTGTTCCGCCGTTGTGCGTTGTGGGGTTCCTCAGTAGTGTCATGCTGTTCCGCCGTTGTGCAGTGTAGTTCCTCAGTAGTGTCATGCTGTCCCGCCGTTGTGCGTTGTGTGGTTCCTCAGTAGTGTCATGCTGTTCCGCCGTTGTGCAGTGTAGTTCCTCAGTAGTGTCATGCTGTCCCACCGTTGTCCAGTGTAGTTCCTCAGTAGTGTCATGCTGTCCCGCCGTTGTGCGTTGTGGGTTCCTCAGTAGTATCATGCTGTCCCGCCGTTGTGCAGTGTAGTTCCTCAGTAGTGTCATGCTGTTCCGCCGTTGTGCGTTGTGGGGTTCCTCAGTAGTGTCATGCTGTCCCGCCGTTGTCCAGTGTAGTTCCTCAGTAGTGTCATGCTGTCCCGCCGTTGTGCGTTGTGGGGTTCCTCAGTAGTGTCATGCTGTTCCGCCGTTGTGCAGTGTAGTTCCTCAGTAGTGTCATGCTGTCCCGCCGTTGTGCGTTGTGGGGTTCCTCAGTAGTGTCATGCTGTTCCGCCGTTGTGCAGTGCAGTTCCTCAGTAGTGTCATGCTGTCCCGCCGTTGTGCGTTGTGGGGTTCCTCAGTAGTGTCATGCTGTCCCGCCGTTGTGCGTTGTGGGGTTCCTCAGTAGTGTCATGCTGTCCCGCCGTTGTCTAGTGTAGTTCCTCAGTAGTGTCATGCTGTCCCACCGTTGTGCGTTGTGGGGTTCCTCAGTAGTGTCATGCTGTTCCGCCGTTGTGCCGTGTTGTTCCTCAGTAGTGTCATGCTGTCCCGCCGTTGTGCAGTGTAGTTCTTCAGTAGTGTCATGCTGTCCCGCCGTTGTGCGTTGTGGGGTTCCTCAGTAGTGTCATGCTGTCCCGCCGTTGTCCAGTGTAGTTCCTCAGTAGTGTCATGCTGTCCCACCGTTGTGCGTTGTGGGGTTCCTCAGTAGTGTCATGCTGTTCCGCCGTTGTGCAGTGTAGTTCCTCAGTAGTGTCATGCTGTCCCGCCGTTGTGCGTTGTGGGGTTCCTCAGTAGTGTCATGCTGTTCCGCCGTTGTGCCGTGTTGTTCCTCAGTAGTGCCATGCAGTCCCGCCGTTGTGCGTTGTGGGGTTCCTCAGTAGTGTCATGCTGTTCCGCCGTTGTGCGTTGTGGGGTTCCTCAGTAGTGTCATGCTGTCCCGCCGTTGTCCAGTGTAGTTCCTCAGTAGTGTCATGCTGTCCCACCGTTGTGCGTTGTGGGGTTCCTCAGTAGTGTCATGCTGTCCCGCCGTTGTGCGTTGTAGTTCCTCAGTAGTGTCATGCTGTCCCGCCGTTGTCCAGTGTAGTTCCTCAGTAGTGTCATGCTGTCCCACCGTTGTGCGTTGTGGGGTTCCTCAGTAGTGTCATGCTGTCCCGCCGTTGTCCAGTGTAGTTCCTCAGTAGTGTCATGCTGTCCCGCCGTTGTCCAGTGTAGTTCCTCAGTAGTGTCATGCTGTCCCGCCGTTGTCCAGTGTAGTTCCTCAGTAGTGTCATGCTGTCCCGCCGTTGTCCAGTGTAGTTCCTCAGTAGTGTCATGCTGTCCCGCCGTTGTGCGTTGTGGGGTTCCTCAGTAGTGTCATGCTGTTCCGCCGTTGTCCAGTGTAGTTCCTCAGTAGTGCCATGCAGTCCCGCCGTTGTGCGTTGTGGGGTTCCTCAGTAGTGTCATGCTGTCCCGCCGTTGTGCGTTGTGGGGTTCCTCAGTAGTGTCATGCTGTCCCGCCGTTGTGCGTTGTGGAGTTTCGCCATGCCGGCGGAGCGGTGCGGCTATGCACGTGCGGTGCGGTGCCGGGTCAGCCAGGCCTGACGGCGGCGGCAGTCCCGACTGCAGGGTCACACTGACGGGTCACTGACCTGAGAGGAGTGCAGCCTCCGTCTGACGGGCTGCGGAGCTGTGGTGCTGCGAGATGACTGCATCCATCGTGACCTGACGCCATGTGCACCCTCGCTTCCTCCCCTCCCAGACTTGTCAATGATTCATATTTGTCATGAGTCGATTCACAGTGATTCACGGACCATAATGAATGATTCAATCATGATTCAATCACTCAACATTACCATAATGAATGATTCAATCATGATTCAATCACTCAACATTACCATAATGAATGATTCAATCATGATTCAATCACTCAACATTACCATAATGAATGATTCAATCATGATTCAATCACTCAACATTACCATAATGAATGATTCAATCTTGATTCAATCACTCAACATTAAATGGAAGTGTCGACTCCTTTGTCTAACTCCTTTGATTTTAAATGTGCGACTCTAAGATTTTACCAGAATGATCACTAGGTCGTGATCTATCTGTGTACCAATTTTGAAGCCAATCCAAATAGTCCGCGAATGTATTTCCGAATGTGAATGTGAATGTGAGCCAATTGGACACGCGTGTTGTTTATTTTGATTATAAAATGATATTTGTAATATTTATTATAATTGCAAATTCCAAGTTCCAAAACCATTAATGACTTTACGTTTCACATTTTTAAGCGAATAGAACATTTATTTTGATTTTACATTAGGTATTATTTTGTATAAAGCATGATGTGGAATAAAGCGGCGCCGATGCGACAGTGATATTTGGGACATGCAGAGGTCATGCAAATGTTTGTTTATGATTTAGTTTTTGATATGGTATAGCCTAGAAATTAGGAAAAGGTGGGTACCTTTTGATAATTTTTCGTGTGAAAAAGGTGTGCGTGTACTGTGTGGTTTATGAACCTTTGTATGAGTTAGTTGCCTTTTCTAAGTATTTGGGTACTTACCCCTAACCCTACCAGTTCCAAGGTATTCACCTAGTTAGGGCTGATTGAACAGTGGCTTTGTGCCCATTGGCGTTGGACACAAAGCCTCGCTTTCTTTACGCATTGATGAATTACAGGCTACAGCTCAGGACACAGAGCTCATATAATTGGCCATTAAGTGCCTGGTTTGTCCACAGGGCACAGATGAATGCTGGGCCGCTGGCATATTTTGTGGACAGTTTATGCTGTTCGACCAAAAAAGGATGATTCTTTGAGCAATGAATGATTCAATCAGCCTATTTTCTCTGTATGAATGATTCAATCAGTGACTCACAACGGGTTTGCGCATGAGGTGAATCGATTCATGAGTCATTCATTTGAAATAAGAATGATTCAATCAAAAGTAGTAGATTCACATTGAATCATTGACAAGTCTGTCCCCTCCCCTCTCTCCCCTCCCCTCCCTCCTCTGTCACCAGTGGGGTCAGCCCCCCGCCACACCTCCACTGTCGGAGGATCTGTCCCCAGTGGGGTCAGCCCCCGCCACACCTCCACTGCCGGAGGATCTGTCCCCAGTGGGGTCAGCCCCCCGCCACACCTCCACTGCCGGAGGATCTGTCCCCAGTGGGGTCAGCCCCCCGCCACACCACCACTGTCGGAGGATCTGTCCCCAGTGGGGTCAGCCCCCCGCCACACCACCACTGTCGGAGGATCTGTCCCCAGTGGGATCTGTCGGAGGATCTGTCCCCAGTGGGGTCAGCCCCCCGCCACACCTCCACTGTCGGAAGATCTGTCCCCAGTGGGGTCAGCCCCCCGCCACACCTCCACTGTCGGAAGATCTGTCCCCAGTGGGATCTGTCGGAGGATCTGTCCCCAGTGGGATCTGTCGGAGGATCTGTCCCCAGTGGGATCTATCGGAGGATCTGTCCCCAGCGGGGTCAGCCCCCCGCCACACCTCCACTGCCGGAGGATCTGTCCCCAGTGGGATCTGTCGGAGGATCTGTCCCCAGTGGGGTCAGCCCCCCGCCACACCTCCACTGTCGGAGAATCTGTCCCCAGCGGGGTCAGCCCCCCGCCACACCTCCACTGTCGGAGGATCTGTCCCCAGCGGGGTCAGCCCCCCGCCACACCTCCACTGTCGGAGGATCTGTCCCCAGCGGGGTCAGCCCCCCGCCACACCTCCACTGTCGGAGGATCTGTCCCCAGTGGGGTCAGCCCCCCGCCACACCACCACTGTCGGAAGATCTGTTCCCAGTGGGGTCAGCCTCCGCCACACCTCCACTGTCGGAGGATCTGTCCCCAGCGGGGTCAGCCCCCCGCCACACCTCCACTGTCGGAGGATCTGTCCCCAGTGGGGTCAGCCCCCCGCCACACCACCACTGTCGGAAGATCTGTCCCCAGTGGGGTCAGCCCCCGCCACACCACCACTGTCGGAGGATCTGTCCCCAGTGGGGTCAGCCCCCCGCCACACCTCCACTGTCGGAGGATCTGTCCCCAATGGGATCTGTCGGAGGATCTGTGCCCAGTGGGGTCAGCCCCCCGCCACACCACCACTGTCGGAAGATCTGTCCCCAGTGGGGTCAGCCCCCCGCCACACCTCCACTGTCGGAGGATCTGTCCCCAGTGGGGTCAGCCCCCCGCCACACCACCACTGTCGGAAGATCTGTCCCCAGTGGGGTCAGCCCCCAGCCACACCACCACTGTCGGAAGATCTGTCCCCAGTGGGGTCAGCCCCCGCCACACCTCCACTGTCGGAGGATCCGTACCCAGTGGGGTCAGCCCCCCGCCACACCACCACTGTCGGAGGATCTGTCCCCAGTGGGATCTGTCGGAGGATCTGTCCCCAGTGGGATCTGTCGGAGGATCTGTCCCCAGTGGGATCTATCGGAGGATCTGTCCCCAGTGGGATCTGTCGGAGGATCTGTCCCCAGTGGGATCTGTCGGAGGATCTGTCCCCAGTGGGATCTGTCGGAGGATCTGTTCCCAGTGGGATCTGTCTGAGGATCTGTCCCCAGTGGGATCTGTCGGAGGATCTGTCACCAGTTGGATCTGTCGGAGGATCTGTCCCCAGTGGGACGACGTGTGACGCCGATGACGTATGATCGTGCTAATATTCAATTACATGTGATAACGTGTTACTATGTGTGATGAGGGATCTAGGGGTAATGAGGGGTAATGAGGGGTAATGAGGGGTAATGAGGGGTAATGAGGGGTCAGCAGCATGACGTGATGGCTTATGGTTGCATGATGATGACGTAATCACAACTTGAGATGACTTGTGATGACGTATGGTGACGCGTGATGACGTTTGATGACGTTTGATGACGTGTGATGGCTTATGATGGCGTGATAATAACTTGAGATGATGCATGTTGACGTGTGATGCCATGTGATGACGTGTGATGACGTGTAATGGCGTATGATGACGTTTTATGCCATGTGCTGACGTCCTCTCCATCGCTCCGCCTCCGCCTGTCTGCCCATCTGTTCGGTCTGTCACCGGCTGGTGTGCCTGCTGGCGTGTCTCGGCGGCTTCCACCCACTACTTCCGGGTCCTCTGACCGCCGCCATCGGCGGGGCGGCTCGCCGCAGCCTCTGCCAACACTGCCGAACCAAGCGCCAAACCATGCGACTGGCCGCAGCCTCTGCCAACACTGCCGAACCAAGCGCCAAGCCATGCGACTGGCTGTAGCCACTACCGCTGCCGGACAGTGCGGGCCGCAGCCTCTGCCGCTGCTGGACAGCGCGGGCCTGTGCTGGTCACGCCGTACAGACCTGGTGACGCTTCATTCAGTGGCTGAATGACTGCAGGAGTATTCAGCGAAATCTTGTCGAGGCCAGCGATCATCATCTGCTTCATGCTGGCCGGCTCGTGTACAGCCTGCTAGACGTGTAACCACCACTGGAGTCGTTCGAGTCGAGTCGTTCGAGTCCGAACATCACCGACTTTGGAATCGCTGGGGTTCCATTTCAGTAAATTGTTCCTCCAAGCAAATCGTGAAGATATCGAAGAAGACATATCGTGAATAAGACAGTTTTATTTTTATTTTGAGTGTCTATGCAGGGGAGTGTAGCAAACATTTTGTGGAAACGAAACATATTAAGCCCTAAAGAAAGCTTCAGAACTCCAAAGACTTCGTCGGTTTCTTCGTTTTGTAAGGTATTCGGTCGCAAGCAACAACTTCGACGACACCGGAGCCTTGACATTATCATTCTTGGCGAAACTGCGGTTAAAAAAGAACATTCCACTGCCGCAGCCTCTGACTCGGTGTTTCATCAATGTAATTGTATCAAGCTATCGTTCAGCAGCGCCCGATACCGAAGTTGAATAGTTTAAATGTACAGCTTTAAGGAAGTTCTGGTAGGCTGAGCTATTGACGCATTACCTGTTGTTCTTGGTAAAGGAAGCGTCCAGCATGCATGGAAAGGAGCCCAGTACAGATCCTGGAACTGGATCAAAACTCTCAAGCTTGCACGCAACAATAGAGCATACACTGGTATCTGTAGAAGGCCCATCATGGTCTGTATGAAGTTAATTTGCATTAGATCCTCATTTTAATTTCATTCATACCTATATTGGATTAGGTACACAGAATCTACTTGTGATATCTACTTGTTTTAACGTCACGAAAACGCTTCTTGAAATTTTCCAAACCATGTTTTATTCCACTCATTCCTGGAATTTGAATTCGACGAACAAATTATCTGCAAAGTTATATATCAATAGGTCAATATAATCAGCAATAATTACAACTATAGTCAATTCAATAAACCGAAGACATTTAAAGATTTGAAAGCTGGCCGCCAGCCATTCTCAATTTTCCTATTTTTCTTTTAGGAAACGGGGTGGCTTTAACACGCGCAGTGGAGGGGGGGGGGACTTTTGTGCCCCCCACCCACATGTTTGTCGTGCATAGCTCGAAAATGAAGCGGAGCAGGGCGGCGTTTTTTTGCAGGACATTAAAGCCAACTCAATAGCGGATCGTTTGACCCAAAAAATAAGAAAATCGGTCGGCACATTTTTTAGTTATATGAACTTGACATACAAGATGGCGGCCAGAATCGAGGTCGGCGAAGAGATATCTTTGGAACCAACAGTCGGATCGGGATGACTCAAACCCCATTCGGTAGACAATGTCAATGCTCATCCCCGAACACAACTTTGGACACATTGCTGGTGATCTGTGACGTCACAGAGGACAAATTCCCAAAATTGTGACATTTGGCCAGATTTTACCTTCGTGACCTCGTTTGGCTTGAAGATATTGACCTAAGGTCACGAAAATTTCAGAAAATGTAGATCATCAGAGCACCCACTTCACCTGTAAGATTGATTGTTCTAGCTTTCATACTTTTGGAGATCTTAGGGGGGGGGGCACTAAAGTGCCCCCCCTCCTCCACTGCGCCTTATTGGCATACCCTCTCCAGTGCGCGTGTTAAAAGGGAAAGTGCCACATTCGTTCAAATGTATCGTTACAAATCGCATCACAAGTATGCACTCGTATTATGGTCCGATATGCTCTTGAATATGTTGGGTTCGAATATGAAGAGTTGGCTTATGCGATCGGTTGTGATTTGTCGAGTCAGTGTATGTGGATGGCGGAGCCGACAAGCCCGCGGCTCATTGTCCGACACCTGACATCAGCGATAAATGGGAGTCGGTCCGTGCATGTCAGCTCACCTGACAGCTGACATCAGCGATAGATGGGAGTCGGTCCGCGCACGTCACCTCACCTGACAGCTGACATCAGCGATAAATGGGAGTCGGTCCGGGCACGTCAGCTCACATGACAGCTGACATCAGCGATAGATGGGAGTCGGTCCGCGCACGTCACCTCACCTGACAGATGACATCAGCGATAAATGGGAGTCGGTCCACGCACGTCACCTCACCTGACAGCTGACATCAGCGATAGATGGGAGTCGGTCCGGGCATGTCAGCTACTGCTCAGTGAACTGCAGCAGCGGCCAGTGTCGTGTGCCAGTGTCAGACTGCAGACTGCAGTGTGTCAGACGGCATACTGCAGTGTGTCAGACGGCAGACTGCAGTGTGTCAGACTGCAGACTGCAGTGTGTCAGACGGCAAACTGCAGTGTGTCAGACGGCAGACTGCAGTGTGTCAGACGGCGGACTGCAGTGTGTCAGACGGCAGTCTGCAGTGTGTCAGACTGCAGTGTGTCAGACGGTAGTCTGCAGTGTGTCAGACTGCAGTCTGCAGTGTGTCAGACTGCAGTGTGTCAGACGGCAGTCTGAAGTGTGTCAGACGGTAGTCTGCAGTGTGTCAGACGGCAGACTGCAGTGTGTCAGACGGCAGACTGCAGTGTGTCAGACTGCAGTGTGTCAGACTGCAGTGTGTCAGACGGCAGTCTGCAGTGTGTCAGACGGTAGTCTGCAGTGTGTCAGACGGCAGACTGCAGTGTGTCAGACGGCAGACTGCAGTGTGTCAGACTGCAGTGTGTCAGACGGCAGTCTGCAGTGTGTCAGACTGCAGTGTGTCAGACGACTGTCTGCAGTGTGTCAGACGGCAGACTGCAGTGTGTCAGACTGCAGTGTGTCAGACGGCAGACTGCAGTGTGTCTGACTGCAGTGTGTCAGACTGCAGACTGCTGTGTGTCAGACGACAGAGTGCAGTGTGTCAGACGGCAGAGTGCAGTGTGTCAGACTGCATACTGCTGTGTGTCAGACTGAAGACTACAGTGTGTCAGACTGCAGACTGCAGTGTGTCAGGTGGCAGACTTCAGTGTGTCAGGCGGCAGACTGCAGTGTGTCAGACTGCAGTGTGTCAGGTGGCAGACTGCAGTGTGTCAGACTGCAGACTGCAGTGTGTCAGACTGCAGACTGCAGTGTGTCAGACGGCAGTCTGCAGTGTGTCAGACTGCAGTGTGTCAGACGGCAGACTGCAGTGTGTCAGACTGCAGACTGCAGTGTGTCAGGTGGCAGACTGCAGTGTGTCAGACGGCAGACTGCAGTGTGTCAGACTGCAGACTGCAGTGTGTCAGACTGAAGACTGCAGTGTGTCAGACGGCAGACTGCAGTGTGTCAGACTGCAGTGTTTCAGACTGCAGACTGCAGTGTGTAAGACTGCAGACTGCAGTGTGTCAGACTGCAGACTGAAGTGTGTCAGACGGCAGACTGCAGTGTGTCAGACTGCATACTGCAGTGTGTCAGACTGCATACTGCAGTGTGTCAGACGACAGACTACAGTGTGTCAGACTGCAGTGTGTCAGACTGCAGACTGCAGTGTGTCAGACTGCAGTCTGCAGTGTGTCAGACGGCAGTCCGGTCAGCTGAGCCCGGTCTGTTGGCAGGACGCCTTACTGACCCTGGTTTCTGGACGTGCTACTGACCCTGGTTTCTGGACGTGTTACTGACCCTGGTTTCTGGACGTGTTACTGACCCTGGTTTCTGGACGCGTTACTGACGTGTTACTGACCCTGGATTCTGGACGTGTTACTGACCCTGGATTCTGGACATGTTACTGACGTGTTACTGACCCTAGATTCTGGACATGTTACCAGTGGCGTACGCAGGAATTCACAAAGGAACAGGTCGTTGCCTTGAGAGGTGCCACCCGATCGACAGGGGCGCCACCAATATTCGCGAAATTTTGCAAGGGGGGGGGGGGGGGCGCCTCTCCTTCCGCACCGTGCGGAAGGAGTCACTGGCCGTAGGGGTGCCGCCACTCGCCGAAGAGGGGCAGTCACTAGTCAGAGGGGCGCCGTCACTAGCCGGAGGGGCGCCGTCACTCGCCGGAGGGCCGTGGTCAGCGGTCACTGGCCGGAGGGGCGCCGTCTCACTGGTCGGAGGGGCGCCTTCCCAGGCAGGAGGGGGAGCGGTCACTGGTCGGAGGTGCGCCGTCGCTGGCCGGAGTGGCGCTGTCACGGGCCGGAGAGGCGCCGTCTATGGCAGGGGACGCCCTCACTGGCTGGGGGCACCGTCACTGGCCGCAAGAGTGCCGCCACTGGCCGGTGGAGCGTCCTCACTGGCCGGAGTGGCGCCGTCACTGGCCAGAGGGGCGTCGTGACTGATCGGAGGGGCGCCAGCTTTGCATGGGCACCTCGGGTCCAAAGGACCAGGTCATGACCTGCATGACCTGGTACTCAGTACGCCACTGTATGTTACTGACGTGCTACTGACCCTGGATTCTGGACGTGTTACTGACCCTAGATTCTGGACGTGTTACTGACGTGTTACTGACCCTGGATTCTAGATGTGTTACTGACGTGCTACTGACCCTGGATTCTGGAGGTGTTACTGACCCTGGATTCAGACTCAGGTTCTAAAAGCAGAACGGCGACCTGTCTGAACAATGCTCAGTATCTATGAATGGCATGGACTTCTATCATCGGAGGATACAGGCGTCCACCGCAGTGAAGTGTAGCATGACGCAACGCCGCGGTCCTTGACATAAGCTGGCCGAGACCTTCATTCGGCTTTGTATGGTACCGTTGGGCAGGACAGCGTAGGATCTCCGGTATATGATCTCCGGCCGGCGGCACAGGGCAGTGTCTGAGGTTGCCCGCCGATAGTCGGACCGCCGAACACACGGCGCGGCCGTCACAACAGACGACCGGTGTGAGCGGCCTCCCGGCGAGCCGTCCGCTCTGTCTACAGGTAGACACAGTCACAGGTCTGTGACTCTGTACCGACCAACAGACGACCGGTGTGAGCGGCCTCCCGGCGAGCCGTCCGCTCTGTCTACAGGTAGACACAGTCACAGGTCTGTGACTCTGTACCGACCAACAGACGGCCGGTGTGAGCGGCCTCCCGGCGTGCTGTCCGCTCTGTCTACGGGTAGACACAGTCACAGGTCTGTGACTCTGTACCGTCACAACAGACGGCCGGTGTGAGCGGCCTCCCGGCGTGCTGTCCGCTCTGTCTACGGGTAGACACAGTCACAGGTCTGTGACTCTGTACCGTCACAACAGACGGCCGGTGTAAGCGGCCTCCCGGCGTGCCGTCCGCTCCGTCTACAGGTAGACACAGTCACAGGTCTGTGACTCTGTACCGACCAACAGACGGCCAGTGTAAGCGGCCTCCAGGCGTGCTGTCCGCTCTGTCTACAGGTAGACACAGTCACAGGTCTGTGACTCTGTACCGACCAACAGACGGCCGGTGTGAGCGGCCTCCCGGCGTGCTGTCCGCTCTGTCTACGGGTAGACACAGTCACAGGTCTGTGACTCTGTACCGACCAACAGACGGCCGGTGTGAGCGGCCTCCCGGCGTGCTGTCCGCTCTGTCTACAGGTAGACACAGTCACAGGTCTGTGACTCTGTACCGTCACAACAGACGACCGGTGTGAGCGGCCTCCCGGCGAGCCGTCCGCTCTGTCTACAGGTAGACACAGTCACAGGTCTGTGACTCTGTACCGTCACAACAAACGGCCGGTGTGAGCGGCCTCACGGCGTGCTGTCCGCTCTGTCTACAGGTAGACACAGTCACAGGTCTGTGACTCTGTACCGACCAACAGACGGCCGGTGTGAGCGCCTCCCGGCGAGCCGTCCGCTCTGTCTACAGGTAGACACAGTCACAGGTCTGTGACTCTGTACCGTCACAACAGACGGCCGGTGTGAGCGGCCTCCCGGCGTGCTGTCCGCTCTGTCTACAGGTAGACACAGTCACAGGTCTGTGACTCTGTACCGTCACAACAGACGGCCGGTGTGAGCGGCCTCCCGGCGAGCTGTCCGCTCTGTCTACAGGTAGACACAGTCACAGGTCTGTGACTCTGTACCGACCAACAGACGGCCGGTGTGAGCGGCCTCACGGCGTGCTGTCCGCTCTGTCTACAGGTAGACACAGTCACAGGTCTGTGACTCTGTACCGTCACAACAGACGGCCGGTGTGAGCGGTCTCCCGGCGTGCTGTCCGCTCTGTCTACAGGTAGACACAGTCACAGGTCTGTGACTCTGTACCGACCAACAGACGGCCGGTGTGAGCGGCCTCCCGGCGAGCTGTCCGCTCTGTCTACAGGTAGACACAGTCACAGGTCTGTGACTCTGTACCGACTAACAGACGGCCGGTGTGGGCGGCCTCCCGTCGTGCTGTCCTCTCCACCTGTCTGTAGTCTGGGCTCGCTGGGTGGTCGGCCGGCCTGCCCGTCTGCCCGCTGGACGGGGGTCGCCGGGAGACCGTCAGGCCGTGACCCCACCATTGGGCTGCGCCGTGACCTCCTGGATCGCAGTCATTGCACAATTACGCCTCCGGCGCTGCCGACAGCCGCCCACGCGCCCTCCGAACACATTCAGAATAGCCCGGCGCGGTTCGGCGTTGCGCAAGTGTCCGGTCGGGTCGGCCCGGAGCGGCGAGGCGGCCGGGGCGGCAGGGTGCAGGTGGCCACAGGCTGCGGTCACACCAGGTTGCGTCACGGACACGTGGTGTGTTTGTGCGGCAGAAAGGAATGTTCCGCGCCTCCGCTCCACCGGCCGGCCGGCCCGCGTGCGTCGCCCGCTGGTCGATTCATTACCGCTGCGTTCCGGACTGACTTGCAAACCTGCATCACTGAAAATACGCCTGTCTTTCGGTTGCGCAACCAACGATTATTTGGGTCCACCCGGTCAACCCATTGTGTTCCGGCCGGTCAACCCGTCCGCAGCCAGGCGGGGTGCCCTGTCATCTCACTGCCTCCGGGTGTTTTTGGTTACGAATACCACCAGCGACAAAGGAGGGGTATCAGCAGCCATCACTGGACTGTAGCCGGCTAGTTAGTAGGCATTGTGGATTGAGTTTTCATTTGAACAATATGTCCTGCGCCGGAGAGGCAAGGGCTCCGCCACAGGTTTGAAGCTGGGGGGACGTGGAAACATGAGCTCAACGAGATATAGGGCTGAGTACATGGGATATGGTGGGAACCGGGCTCTACGCCTGACCGGGCCCCTGCTACACGCCTTTGCCAGCACCGGGCCCCTGCCTCGATCGGGCCCCTACCAGGAACAGGCCCATATCAGGAAGGGGCCCGTATCAAATAAATTTCCAGGATCGGGCCCTGTTGTGGCCGGGCCCTCGTCCTGACCGGGCCCCATATCACGCCTTTGCCAGCACCGGCCCCCTGTCTCGATCGGGCCTGACCAAGACCGGGCCCCTCCCAGAAACGGGCCCGCATCAAGAATATGCAAGGACCGGACCCTCGTTCTGACCGGGCCCCATATCACGCCTTTGCCAGCACCGGGCCCCTGCCTCGATCAGGCCTGACCAAGACCGGGCTTCTGCCAGGTATGGGCCAGAATACGGGTCCTTTTGATGCGTACCCCTCAGAAATTTCGAGTGAGTCAGCTGACCATTTTGACCCCCCCCCCCCCTGCGTGCGCCACTGCGAACTTGCCTCTGAATACTTCCGCTACTTGCTGTGTCAGTGGTACCTAGAGACAGGTGCGTCGCCACCGGGGGGGGGGGGGGGGCTGGGGGCGTCCCCCCCCAGGATCGCTCCAGCCGGAGTCCCCCCCCCCCCAATTCGCAGGATTTTAACATTAGCCCAATGGGGCTGGCCCTCCAACCCATGGCTGCCCCCCCCCCCCCCCCCCCACTCAAAATTGTGTGGCGACGCCACTGACTATAGAGAGGTGACTTGTTGACTGAGTTAGCGTACTTTCCACTTCTAGAAAAGCTGAGTGACTTATACATGCGCATTACTGCTAAATTGGAGTGGCATGGCTGTTAACTAACCACAGTCCACACAGGCACGCAGCCAGGATTTCGTCCAGGGGAGCAGGGGGAGGCGCCCCGAAAGGGCCCCCTTCCCGAGCGTTGAAAGGGTCCTCCTTCCCAAACGTTGAAAGGGCAAAACAAAACGGATGAAAAGGTGCTTCACAAGGACGAAGAATGCAGTATGGCAGGTATAGCATGGGCCATACCAACTTTTAGGAGCTGGAGTTAGTAAACTGAGGGGTCTGCCATTTAAACTTTGGAACCAGCGACACCAGTTTGGAATCAGCAATACCAACTTCGATTTGTTTTAGGCCCAAGCCCTGGAACCCTTAAAGGAATTGTCCCGCAGAGCGGCACGAAAATTTTGAATCTTATGCCCCGGATATGCATTTTTCCTCTATGACCTCCAAACATGTTTTTTTGCGCTTTTGTGATAAAAAAGTGATAAAGCGAACTATTTTGCCCAATTATATAGGAAAGTAGCAACATATAGGCAAAACACACATGCGCTGCGAAACGGTGCAAATGTATAATTTTGTTTTAACGCGTACACAATTGAATGTGTATTGCGATTGCACCGCGGTACAGCGCGAAAATTTGGATTTATTCCCTGGATCACTGTATTCTTACTGTTGAAGGTGCTTGAGGTGTGTACTGTTTGAGGTGCTAGAAATTTGAGGGCAGTGTCATGTGCTCAAAGTTGGGGGGGGGGGACAAAAGACACTCTGTCCCCTCCAACTTTGAAGTTTGGGGGACATGTCCCCCCGCCCCCCCCCCCCCCCCCCCCGGTGGCAGAGCCAATGCGGAGAGGCTTCGAGTCCTGCACAGACTGGCTGTCACTTTCCGGTGGCGTATTTTTGCCGCCGATCGGTGCACGGTTTTCCGGGAATGCTGTGGTCCTGTTCAGCAGTTTGCGTCGCAGTCCTTCCTGGAACTTTACGCAGAGCTGCTCAGCGCACCTTTATTCAGCAGCAGTCGGGCTCGGGAAAAGTCAAGGCCAACGTTTCTGTCATCACCTGTTACACTTCCGTGAGACCGATTTAGCGTCAGATTCGGTTATCGAGCCAGCGACCCTGGATAATTATTCCTCGCCACGCCAATCATGCCTCGCCTCGAATCCCTATATGGGTTCATTGTGATTCTATCTTCACGGAAGTGACTACCTCTACATATGCATACCTACAATATGTAATGTATTTCAAGCTTCGCTGAAATTCGCGCTCGTTTTCGTTTCGCTATCGTTACGGCCGGGTACACGATATAAGAGTAAGAGCAGCCGGCTGTAGCCATGGACCAGCTCAGTCTGTTCTAAGAACAGGGGAGGGGCCAGGTGGGGGAGGGTTGGGCGGGGCGCGTCTCAGACGGCTGCAGGCCGGCTCTGGGGCGTGGCCAGCTGACCTCTCCGGACCTCTCCGGGTGTGGCCGGATCACTTCTCCGGACCCAATGCCGGCCCAGCACGACTACAGCGGAAATGGCACGTCAGCCGGGACACACCCAGACCGGCCCACCGCTCTGTGAGCCCTGTCACCCTGTCACACGGCTCCCCACACCGCCCTGTCACCCCGTCACACGGCTCCCCACACCGCCCTGTCACCCTGCCACCCTGTCACCCTGTCACCCTGCCACATGGCTCCCCACACCGCCCTGTCACCCTGTCACACGGCTCCCCACACCGCCCTGTCACCCTGTCACACGGCTCCCCACACCGCCCTGTCACCCTCTCACCCGGCTTCCCACACCGCCCTGTCACTCTGTCACCCTGTCATCCTGCCACACGGCTCCCCACACCGCCCTGTCAACCTGTCACACGGCTCCCCACACCGCCCTGTCACCCTGTCACACGGCTCCCCACACCGCCCTGTCACCCCGTCACACGGATCCCCACACCGCCCTGTCACCCTGTCACACGGCTCCCCACACCGCCCTGTCACCCTGTCATCCAGCTCCCCACACCGCCCTGTCACCCTGTCACCCTGTCACACGGCTCCCCACACCGCCATGTCACCCTGTCACCCTGTCATCCGTCACGCCCTGACACCCTGTCACCCTGTCACCCGGTCATCATGTCACCCTGTCACCCTGTCACCCTGTCACCATGTCACCCTGTCACCCTGTCACCCTGTCACCCTGTCACCCTGTCACCCTGTCACCATGTCATCATGCCACCCTGTCACCCTGTCACCATGTCACCCTGTCACTCTGTCACCATGTCACCCTGTCACCCTGTCACCCTGTCACCATGTCATCCTGTCACCCTGTCACCCTGTCATCATGTCACCATGTCACCATGTCATCGTCACCCCTGTCACCCTGTCACCCTATCACCCTGTCACCCTGTCACCCGGTCATCCTGTCACCCTGTCACCCTGTCACCATGTCACCCTGTCACCCTGTCACCCTGTCGCCCTGTCACACTGTCACCCTGTCACCCGGTCATCATGTCACCCTGTCACCCTGTCATCCTGTGACCCTGTCACACTGTCACCATGTTACCCTGTCATCATGTCATACTGTCATCCTGTCACCCTGCCATCCTGTCATCATGTCATCATGTCACCCTGTCACCATGTCACCCTGTCACCATGTCGCCCTGTCACCCAGTCATCCTGTCATCCTGTCATCCTGCCACCCTGTCACCATGTCACCATGTCATCCTGCCACCCTGTCACCATGTCATCCTGCCACCCTGTCACCCTGTCACACTGTCACCATGTCACCATGTCACCATGTCACCCTGTCACCCTGTCACCCTGTCACCCTGTCACCCTGTCACCCTGTTACCCTGTCATCCTTTCATCCTGTCACCCTGTCATCATGTCACCCTGTCACCCTGTCACCCCGTCATTCTGTCACCCTGTCACCCTGTCACCCTGTCACCATGTCACCCTGTCACCCTGTCACCCTGTCACCCTGTCACCCTGTCACCCTGTCACCCTGTCACCCTGTCATCCTGTCACCCTGTCACCCTGTCACCCTGTCACCCGGTCATCATGTCATCCTGCCACCCTGTCACCTCGTCACCCTGTCATCCTGTCATGCTGTCATCCTGTCATCCTGTCATTATGTCACCCTGCCACTCTGTCGCCCTGTCACCCTGTCACCCGGTCATCCTGGCATCATGTCACCATGTCACCATGTCACCCTGTCACCCTGTCACCCGGTCATCCTGTCACCCTGTCACCCTGTCACCCTATCACCCTGTCACCCTGTCACCCTGTCACTATGCCACCCTGTCATCCTGTCACCCTGTCACCCTGTCGCCCTATCACCCTGTCACCCGGTCATCCTGTCATCCTGTCACAATGTCATCATGTCACCATGTCACCCTGTCACCCTGCCACCCTGTCGCCCTGTCACCCTGTCACCATGTTACCCTGTCATCATGTCATTATGTCATCATGTCACCCTGTCACCCTGTCACAATGTCACCATGTCACCATGTCATCCTGCCACCCTGTCACCATGTCATCATGCCAACCTGTCACCCTGTCACACTGTTACCATGTCACCATGTCACCCTGTCACCCTGTCACCCTGTTACCCTGTTACCCTGTTACCCTGTTACCCTGTCATCCTGTCATCCTGTCACCCAGTCATAGTGTCATCATGTCATAATGTCACCCTGTCATCATGTCTCCATGTCACCATGTCACACTGTCATCATGTCACCCTGTCACCCTGTCACCCTGTCACCCTGTCACCCTGTCACCCTGTCACCATGTCACTATGTCACCATGTCACCATGTCACCCTGTCACCCTGTCACCCTGTCACCCTGTCGCCCTGTCATCATGTCACCCTGTCACACTGTCGCCCTGTCACCATGTCACCCTGTCACCCTGTCACTATGTCACCCTGTCACACTGTCACCCTGTCATCCTGTCACCGTGTCACCCTGTCACCCTGTCACCCTTTCAACCTGTCATCCTGCCACCATGTCACCCTGTCATCATGTCACCCTGTCACCCTGTCACCCCGTCGCCCTGTCACCCTGTCACCCTGTCACCCTGTCACCCTGTCACACTGTCACCCTGTCACACTGTCACCATGTCACCCTGTCACCCTGTCACATTGTCACCATGTCAGCATGTCACCCTGTCACCCTGTCACCATGTCACCATGTCACCATGTCACCCTGTCACCATGTCACCCTGTCACCCTGTCACCCTGCCACCCTGTCACCCTGTCACCATGTCACCCGGTCATCCTGTCATCATGTCATCATGTCATCATGTCATCATGTCACCCTGTCACCCTGTCACCCTGTCACCCTGTCACCCTGCCACCCTGTCACCCTGTCACCCTATCACCCTATCACCCTGTCACCCTGTCACTATGCCACCCTGTCACTCCGTCACCCCGCCACCCTGTCACCATGTCACCATATCACCCTGTCACCCTGTCACCATGTCACCCTGTCACCCTGTCGCCCTGTCACCATTTCACCCTGTCACCCTGCCACCCGGTCATCCTGTCATCATGTCACCATGTCACCCTGTCACACTGTCACCCTGTCACCCTGTCACCCTGTCACCTTGTCACACTGTCACCCTGTCACCCTGTCACCCTGTCACCCTGTCACCCTGTCACCATGCCACCCTGTCACCCGGTCGTCCTGTCATCATGTCATCATGTCATCCTGTCATCCTGTCATCCTGTCATCCTGTCATCATGTCACCCTGTCACCCTGTCACCATGTCACCCGGTCATCCTGTCATCCTGTCACCCTATTACTCTGTCACCCTGTCACCCGGTCACCCGGTCATCCTGTCACCCTGTCACCATGTCACCCTGTCACCCTGTCACCCTGTCACTATGCCACCCTGTCACCTCGTCACCCTGTCACCATGCCACCCTGTCACCCTGTCACCCTGTCACCCTGTCACCCTGTCACCCTGTCACCATGTCACCCTGTCGCCCTATCACCCTGTCACCCGGTCATCCTGTCATCCTGTCACAATGTCATCATGTCACCATGTCACCCTGTCACCCTGTCACCCTGTCACCATGTCACCCTGTCACCCTGTCACCATGTTACCCTGTCATCATGTCATCATGTCATCATGTCACCCTGTCACCCTGTCACCATGCCACCATGTCACCATGTCATCCTGCCACCCTGTCACCATGGCGCCCTGTCACCATGTCATCCTGTCACCATGCCATCATGCCACCCTGTCACCCTGTCACACTGTCACCATGTCACCATGTCACCCTGTCACCCTGTCACCCTGTTACCCTGTTACCCTGTCACCCTGTCATCCTGTCATCCTGTCACCCTGTCATCATGTCATCATGTCATCATGTCACCCTGTCATCATGTCACCATGTCACCATGTCACACTGTCACCCTGTCACCCTGTCACCCTGTCACCCTATCACTCTATCACCCTATCACCCTGTCACCCTGTCACCCTGTCACCCTGTCACCCTGTCACCCTGTCACCCTGTCACCCTGTCACCATGTCACCCTGTCACCATGTCACCATGTCACCATGTCACCATGTCACCATGTCACCATGTCACCCTGTCACCCTGTCACCCTGTCACCCTGTCACCCTGTCATCATGTCACCCTGTCACCCTGTCGCCCTGTCACCATGTCATCCTGTCACCCTGTCACCATGTCACCCTGTCACACTGTCACCCTGTCATCCTGTCACCGTGTCACCCTGTCACCCTGTCACCCTGTCACCCTTTCACCCTGTCATCCTGCCACCATGTCACCCTGTCATCATGTCACCCTGTCACCCTGTCACCCCGTCGCCCTGTCACCCTGTGACCCTGTCACCCTGTCACACTGTCACACTGTCACACTGTCACCCTGTCCCACTGTCACCCTGTCACCCTGTCACCCTGTCACCCTGTCACCCTGTCACCCTGTCACCCTGTCACACTGTCACCATGTCACCATGTCACCCTGTCACCCTGTCACCATGTCACCATGTCACCATGTCACCCTGTGAGCCATGTCACAGAGCCCACCGCTCTGTGAGCCCTGTCCCCTGTCACACGGCTCCCAACACCGCCCTGTCACCCCGTCACACGGCTCCCCACACCGCCCTGTCACCCTGCCACCCTGTCACCCTGTCACCCTGTCACACGGCTCCCCACACCGCCCTGTCACCCTGCCACCCTGTCACCCTGTCACCCTGCCACATGGCTCCCCACACCGCCCTGTCACCCTGTCACACGGCTCCCCACACCGCCCTGTCACCCTGTCACACGGCTCCCCACACCGCCCTGTCACCCTGTCACCCGGCTTCCCACACCGCCCTGTCACTCTGTCACCCTGTCATCCTGCCACACGGCTCCCCACACCGCCCTGTCAACCTGTCACACGGCTCCCCACACCGCCCTGTCACCCTGTCACACGGCTCCCCACACCGCCCTGTCACCCCGTCACACGGATCCCCACACCGCCCTGTCACCCTGTCACACGGCTCCCCACACCGCCCTGTCACCCTGTCATCCAGCTCCCCACACCGCCCTGTCACCCTGTCACCCTGTCACACGGCTCCCCACACCGCCATGTCACCCTGTCACCCTGTCATCCGTCACGCCCTGACACCAAGTCACCCTGTCACCCGGTCATCATGTCACCCTGTCACCCTGTCACCCTGTCACCATGTCACCCTGTCACCCTGTCACCCTGTCACCATGTCATCATGCCACCCTGTCACCCTGTCATCATGTCACCCTGGCACCCTGTCACATTGTCACCCTGTCACACTGTCACAATGTCACACTGTCACCATGTCACACTGTCACCCTGTCATCCGTCACGCCCTGACACCCTATCACCCTGTCACCCGGTCACCCTGCCACCCTGTCACCATGCCACCATGTAACCCTGTCACTCTGTCACCATGTCATGTCACCATGTCACCCTGTCACCCTGTCACCCCGTCACCCCGTCACCCTGTCACCCTGTCACCCTGTCACCCTGTCATCATGTCACCATGTCACCCTGTCACCATGTTACCCTGTCACCCTGTCACCCTGTTACCCTGTCATCATGTCATACTGTCATCCTGTCACCCTGCCATCCTGTCATCATGTCATCATGTCACCCTGTCACCATGTCACCCTGTCACCATGTCGCCCTGTCACCCAGTCATCCTGTCATCCTGTCATCCTGCCACCCTGTCACCATGTCACCATGTCATCCTGCCACCCTGTCACCATGTCATCCTGCCACCCTGTCACCCTGTCACACTGTCACCATGTCACCATGTCACCATGTCACCCTGTCACCCTGTCACCCTGTCACCCTGTCACCCTGTTACCCTGTCATCCTTTCATCCTGTCACCCTGTCATCATGTCACCCTGTCACCCTGTCACCCTGTCACCCTGTCACCCTGTCACCCTGTCACCCTGTCACCCTGTCACTATGTCACCCTGTCACCCTGTCACCCGGTCATCATGTCATCCTGCCACCCTGTCACCTCGTCACCCTGTCATCATGTCATGCTGTCATCCTGTCATCCTGTCATTCTGTCACCCTGCCACCCTGTCGCCCTGTCACCCTGTCACCCGGTCATCCTGTCATCATGTCACCCTGTCACCATGTCACCCTGTCACCCTGTCACCCGGTCATCCTGTCACCCTGTCACCCTGTCACCCTATCACCCTATCACCCTGTCACCCTGTCACCCTGTCACTATGCCACCCTGTCATCATGTCACCCTGTCACCCTGTCGCCCTATCACCCTGTCACCCGGTCATCCTGTCATCCTGTCACAATGTCATCATGTCACCCTGTCACCCTGTCACCCTGTCACCCTGTCACCCTGTCACCCTGTCACCCTGTCACCATGTTACCCTGTCATCATGTCATTATGTCATCATGTCACCCTGTCACCCTGTCACCATGTCACCATGTCACCATGTCATCCTGCCACCCTGTCACCATGTCATCATGCCAACCTGTCACCCTGTCACACTGTTACCATGTCACCATGTCACCCTGTCACCCTGTCACCCTGTTACCCTGTTACCCTGTTACCCTGTCATCCTGTCATCCTGTCACCCAGTCATCATGTCATCATGTCATCATGTCACCCTGTCATCATGTCACCATGTCACCATGTCACACTGTCACCCTGTCACCCTGTCACCCTGTCACCCCATCACCCTATTACCCTATCACCCTGTCACCCTGTCACCTGTCACCCTGTCACCTTGTCACCCTGTCACCCTGTCACCCTGTCACCCTGTCACCATGTCACCATGTCACCATGTCACCATGTCACCCTGTCACCCTGTCACCCTGTCACCCTGTCACCCTGTCGCCCTGCCATCATGTCACCCTGTCACACTGTCGCCCTGTCACCATGTCACCCTGTCACCCTGTCACTATGTCACCCTGTCACACTGTCACCCTGTCATCCTGTCACACTGTCACCATGTCACCCCGTCGCCCTGTCACCCTGTCACCCTGTCACACTGTCACACTGTCACCCTGTCACACTGTCACCATGTCACCCTGTCACCCTGTCACCCTCTCACCCTGTCACACTGTCACCCTGTCACACTGTCACCATGTCACCCTGTCACCCTGTCACCCTGTCAAACTGTCACCATGTCACCATGTCACCCTGTCACACTGTCACCATGTCACCTTGTCACCATGTCACCCTGTCACCATGTCACCCTGTCACCCTGTCACCCTGTCACCCTGTCACCCTGTCACCCTGTCACCATGTCACCCGGTCATCCTGTCATCATGTCATCATGTCATCATGTCATCATGTCACCCTGTCACCCTGTCACCCTGTCACCCTGTCACCCTGCCACCCTGTCACCCTGTCACCCTATCACCCTATCACCCTGTCACCCTGTCACTATGCCACCCTGTCACTCCGTCACCCCGCCACCCTGTCACCATGTCACCATATCACCCTGTCACCCTGTCACCATGTCACCCTGTCACCCTGTCGCCCTGTCATCATTTCACCCTGTCACCCTGTCACCCGGTCATCCTGTCATCCTGTCACCATGTCACCCTGTCACACTGTCACCCTGTCACCCTGTCACCCTGTCACCATGCCACCCTGTCACCCGGTCGTCCTGTCATCATGCCATCCTGTCATCCTGTCATCCTGTCATCCTGTCATCCTGGCATCCTGTCATCATGTCACCCTGTCACCCTGTCACCATGTCACCCGGTCATCCTGTCATCCTGTCACCCTATTACTCTGTCACCCTGTCACCCGGTCACCCGGTCATCCTGTCACCCTGTCACCATGTCACCCTGTCACCCTGTCACCCTGTCACCCTGCCACCCTGCCACCCTGTCACCCTGTCACCCTGTCACCCTGTCACCCTGTCACCCTGTCACCCTGTCACCCTGTCACCCTGTCACCATGTCACCCTGTCGCCCTATCACCCTGTCACCCGGTCATCCTGTCATCCTGTCACAATGTCATCATGTCACCATGTAACCCTGTCACCCTGTCACCCTGTCACCCTGTCACCCTGTCACCCTGTCACCCTGTCACCCTGTCACCATGTTACCCTGTCATCATGTCATCATGTCATCATGTCACCCTGTCACCCTGTCACCATGCCACCATGTCACCATGTCATCCTGCCACCCTGTCACCATGTCATCATGCCACCCTGTCACCCTGTCACACTGTCACCATGTCACCATGTCACCCTGTCACCCTGTCACCCTGTTACCCTGTTACCCTGTTACCCTGTCATCCTGTCATCCTGTCACCCTGTCATCATGTCATCATGTCATCATGTCACCCTGTCACCATGTCACCATGTCACCATGTCACCATGTCACCATGTCACCATGTCACCCTGTCACCCTGTCACCCTGTCACCATGTCACCCTGTCATCATGTCACCCTGTCACCCTGTCGCCCTGTCACTATGTCATCCTGTCACCATGTCACCATGTCACCCTGTCACACTGTCACCCTGTCATCCTGTCACCGTGTCACCCTGTCACCCTGTCACCCTGTCACCCTTTCACCCTTTCACCATGTCATCCTGCCACCATGTCACCCTGTCATCATGTCACCCTGTCACCCTGTCACCCCGTCGCCCTGTCACCCTGTCACCCTGTCACCCTGTCACACTGTCACCCTGTCACACTGTCACCCTGTCACCCTGTCACCCTGTCACCCTGTCACCATGTCACCCTGTCACCCTGTCACACTGTCACCATGTCACCATGTCACCCTGTCACCCTATCACCATGTCACCATGTCACCCTGTCACCATGTCACCCTGTCACCCTGTCACCCTGTCACCCTGTCACCCTGTCACCATGTCACCCGGTCATCCTGTCATCATGTCATCATGTCATCATGTCATCATGTCATCATGTCGCCCTGTCACCCTGTCACCCTGTCATCCTGTCACCCTGTCACCCTGTCACCCTGTCACCCTATCACCCTATCACGCTGTCACCCTGTCACTATGCCACCCTGTCACCCCGTCACCCCACCACCCTGTCACCATGTCACCATATCACCCTGTCACCCTGTCACCATGTCACCCTGTCACCCTGTCACCCTGTCACCCTGTCACCCTGTCACCATTTCACCCTGTCACCCTGTCACCCGGTCATCCTGTCATCCTGTGACCCTGTCACCCTGTCACCCCGTCACCCCGTCACCCTGTCACCCTGTCACCATGTCACCCTGTCACCCTGTCACCATGTCACCCTGTCACCATGCCACCCTGTCACCCGTTCGTCCTGTCATCATGTCATCATGTCATCCTGTCATCATGTCATCCTGTCATCCTGTCATCCTGTCATCATGTCACCCTGTCACCCTGTCACCATGTCACCCGGTCATCCTGTCATCCTGTCACCCTATTACTCTGTCACCCTGTCTGCCTGTCACCCGGTCATCCTGTCACCCTGTCACCATGTCACCCTGTCACCCTGTCACCCTGTCACTATGCCACCCTGTCACCTCGTCACCCTGTCACCCTGTCACCCTGTCACCCTGTCACCATGTCACCCTGTCACCCCGTCACCCTGTCACCATGTCACCCTGTCACCCTGTCACCATGTCACCCTGTCACCCTGTCACCCTGTCACCCTGTCACCCTGTTACCCTGTCACCCTGTCACCCTGTCACCCTGTCACCATGTCATCCTGTCATCCTGTCATCCTGTCATCATGTCACCCTGTCACCCTGTCACCATGTCACCCTGTCACCCTGTCACCCTGTCACCCTGTCACCCTGTCACCCTGTCACCATGTCACCCTGTCATCCTGTCATCCTGCCACACGGCTCCCCGCACCGCCCTGTCACCCTGTCACCCTGTCATCCTGTCACCCTGTCATCCTGTCACCCTGTCACCCGGCTTCCCACACCGCCCTGTCAACCTGTCACACGGCTCCCCACACCGCCCTGTCACCCTGTCACACGGCTCCCCACACCGCGCTGTCACCCCGTCACACGGATCCCCACACCGCCCTGTCACCCTGTCACACGGCTCCCCACACCGCCCTGTCACCCTGTCACCCAGCTCCCCACACCGCCCTGTCACCCTGTCACCCTGTCACACGGCTCCCCACACCGCCATGTCACCCTGTCACCCTGTCATCCATCACGCCCTGACACCCTGTCACCCTGTCACCCGGTCATCATGTCACCCTGTCACCATGTCACCCTGTCACCATGTCACCCTGTCACCCTGTCACCCTGTCACCCTGTAACCCTGTCACCCTGTCACCCTGTCACCATGTCACCATGTCATCATGCCACCCTGTCACCCTGTCATCATGTCACCCTGTCACCCTGTCACCCTGTCACCCTGTCACCCTGTCACCCTGTCACACTGTCACACTGTCACCATGTCACCCTGTCACCATGTCACCCTGTCACCCTGTCATCCGTCACGCCCTGACACCCTATCGCCCTGTCACCCTGTCACCCTGTCACACTGTCACCCTGTCACACTGTCACCCGGTCATCCTGTGACCCTGTCACCCTATCACCCTGTCACCCTGTCACCCTATCACCCTGTCACACTGTCACCCTGTCACTATGCCACCATGTCACCCCGTCACCCCGTCACCCTGTCACCCTGTCATCCTGTCACCCTGTCACCCTGTCACCCTGTCACCCTGTCACCCTGTCACCCTGTCACCCTGCCACCCTGTCAACCGGTCGTCCTGTCATCATGTCATCCTGTAATCCTGTCATCCTGTCATCCTGTCATCCTGTCATCCTGTCATCATCTCATCATGTCACCCTGTCACCCTGTCACCATTTCACCCGGTCATCCTGTCATCCTGTCACCCTATCACTCTGTCACCCTGTCACCCTGTCACCCGGTCATCCTGTCACTCTGTCACCATGTTACCCTGTCACCCTGTCACTATGCCACCATGTCACCCTGTCACCCTGTCACCCTGTCACCCTGTCACCCTGTCACCATGTCACCCTGTCACCCTGTCACCCTGTAACTCTGTCACCCTGTCACCCGGTCATCCTGTCATCCTGTCACCATGCCACACGGCTCCCCACACCGCCCTGTCACCCTGCCACACGGCTCCCCACACCGCCCTGTCACCCTGTCACCCTGTCACCCTGTCACCCTGTCACCCTGTCACCCTGTCACCATGTCACCCTGTCACCCTGTCACCCTGTCACCATGTCACCCTGTCATCCTGTCACCCTGTCACCCTGTCACCCTGTCACCCTGTCACCCTGTCACCCTGCCACCCTGTCAACCGGTCGTCCTGTCATCATGTCATCCTGTAATCCTGTCATCCTGTCATCCTGTCATCCTGTCATCCTGTCATCATCTCATCATGTCACCCTGTCACCCTGTCACCATTTCACCCGGTCATCCTGTCATCCTGTCACCCTATCACTCAATCACCCTGTCACCCTGTCACCCGGTCATCCTGTCACTCTGTCACCATGTTACCCTGTCACCCTGTCACTATGTCACCCTGTCACCCTGTCACCCTGTCACCCTGTCACCCTGTCACCCTGTCACCCTGTCACCCTGTCACCCTGTCACCATGTCACCCTGTCACCCTGTCACCCTGTAACTCTGTCACCCTGTCACCCGGTCATCCTGTCATCCTGTCACCATGCCACACGGCTCCCCACACCGCCCTGTCACCCTGCCACACGGCTCCCCACACCGCCCTGTCACCCTGTCACCCTGTCACCATGTCACCCTGTCACCCTGTCACCCTGTCACCATGTCACCCTGTCACCCTGTCACCCTGTCACCCTGTCACCCTGTCATCCTGTCATCCTGTCACCCTGCCACACGGCTCCCCACACCGCTCTGTCACCATGTCACCCTGTCAACCTGCCACCCTGTCACCCTGTCACCCTGTCACCCTGTCACCCTGTCACCCTGTCACCCTGTCATACTGTCATCCTGTCACCCTGCCACACGGCTCCCCACACCGCCCTGTCACCCTGTCACCCTGTCACCCTGTCACCCTGTCACCCTGTCACCCTGTCACCCTGTCACCCTGTCATACGTGCCACACGGCTCCCCACACCGCCCTGTCACCCCGTCACCCTGTCACCCTGTCACCCGGCTCCACACACCGCCCTGTCACCCTGCCACACGGCTCCCCACACCACCCTGTCACCCCGTCACCCTGTCACCCTGTCACCCTGCCACCCGGCTCCCCACACCGCCCTGTCACCCTGCCACACGGCTCCCCACACCACCCTGTCACCATGTCACCCTGTCACCCTGTCACCCGGCTTCCCACACCGCCCTGTCAACCTGTCACACGGCTCCCCACACCGCCCTGTCACCCTGTCACACGGCTCCCACACTGCCCTGTCACCCCGTTACACGGATCCCCACACCGCCCTGTCACCCTGTCACCCTGTCACACGGCTCCCCACACCGCCATGTCACCCTGTCACCCTGTCATCCGTCACGCCCTGACACCCTGTCACCCTGTCACCCGGTCATCATGTCACCCTGTCACCATGTCACCCTGTCACCATGTCACCCTGTCACCCTGTCACCCTGTCACCCTGTCACCTTGTCACCCTGTCACCATGTCACCATGTCATCATGCCACCCTGTCACCCTGTCATCATGTCACCCTGTCACCCTGTCACCCTGACACCCTGTCACCCTGTCACACTGTCACACTGTCACCATGTCACCATGTCACCATGTCACCCTGTCACCATGTCACCCGGTCATCCTGTCATCCTGTCACCCTATCACTCTGTCACCCTGTCACCCTGTCACCCGGTCATCCTGTCACTCTGTCACCATGTCACCCTGTCACCCTGTCACCCTGTCACCCTGTCACCCTGTCACCCTGTCACCCTGTCACCATGTCATCCTGTCACCCTGTCACCCTGTCATCATGTCACCATGTCACCATGTCATCATGTCACCATGTCACCATGTCACCCTGTCACCCTGTCACCCTGTCACCCTGTCACCCTGTCACCCGGTCATCCTGTCACCCTGTCACCCTGTCACCCTGTCACCATGTCACCCTGTCACCCTGTCACCCTGTCACCCTGTCACACTGTCACCCTGTCATCCGGTCATCATGTCACCCTGTCGCCCGGTCATCCTGTGACCCTGTCACCCTGTCACCCTATCACCCTGTCACCCTGTCACCCTATCACCATGTCACACTGTCACCCTGTCACTATGCCACCATGTCACCCCGTCACCCCGTCACCCTGTCACCCTGTCACCCTGTCACCCTGTCATCCTGTCACCCTGTCACCCTGTCACCATGTCACCCTGTCACCCTGTCACCCTGTCATCCTGTCACCCTGTCACCCTGTCACCATGTTACCCTGTCATCATGTCATACTGTCATCCTGTCCCCCTGCCATCCTGTCATCATGTCATCATGTCACCCTGTCACCATGTCACCCTGTCACCCTGTCACCCTGTCACCCTGTCACCCTGCCACCCTGTCACCCGGTCATCCTGTCATCCTGTCATCCTGTAACCCTGTCACCATGCCACCATGACATCCTGCCACCCTGTCACCATGTCATCATGCCACCCTGTCACCCTGTCACACTGTCACCATGTCACCCTGTCACCCTGTCACCCTGTCACCCTGTCACCCTGTCACCCTGTCACCCTGTCACCCTGTCATCCTGTCATCATGCCATCATGTCACCCTGTCATCATGTCACCCTGTCACCCTGTCACCCCGTCATTCTGTCACCATGTCACCATGTCACCCTGTCACCCTGTCACCCTGTCACCCTGTCACCCTGTCACCCTGTCACCCTGTCGCCCTGTCACCGTGTCACCCGGTCATCCTGTCATCCTGTCACAATGTCACCCTGTCACTCTGTCACCCTGTCACCCTGTCACCCTGTCACCCGGTCATCCTGTCATCCTGTCATCCTGTCATCCTGTCATCCTGTCATCATGTGATCCTGTCACCCTGTCACCCTGTCACCCTGTCACCCTGCCACCCGGTCATCCTGTCACCCTGTCACCCTGTCACCCTATCACCCGGTCACCCTGTCACTATGCCACCCTGTCACCCCGTCACCCCGTCACCCTGTCACCCTGTCACCCTATCACCCTGTCACCCTGTCACCCTGTCACCCTGTCACCCTGTCACCCTGTCACCCTGTCACCCTGTCACCCTGTCACCATGTTACCCTGTCACCCTGTCACCCGGTCATCCTGTCATCCTGTCACCATGTCACCCTGTCACCCTGTCACCCTGTCACCCTGTCACCATGTTACCCTGTCACCCTGTCACCCTGTCACCATGTCACCCTGTCACCCTGTCACCCTGCCACCCTGTCACCCGGTCGTCCTGTCATCCTGTCGTCATGTCATCCTGTCATCATGTCATCCTGTCATACTGTCATCATGTCACCCTGTCATCCTGTCATCCTGTCATCCTGTCATCCTGTCATCATGTCACCCTGTCACCCTGTCACCATGTCACCCGGTCATCCTGTCATCCTGTCACCCTATCACTATGTCACCCTGTCACCCTGTCACCCGGTCATCCTGTCACCCTGTCACCATGTCACCCTGTCACCCTGTCACTATGCCACCCTGTCACCTCGTCACCCTGTCACCCTGTCACCCTGTCACCCTGTCACCCTGTCACCCTGTCACCCTGTCACCCTGTCACCCTGTCACGCCGTCACCCTGCCACCCTGTCACCCTGTCACCCTGTCACCCTGTCACCCTGTCATCCTGTCACCCAGTCACCCTGTCACCCTGTCACCCTGTCACCCTGTTACCCTGTCACCCAGTCACCCTGTCACCCTGTCACCCTGTCACCATGTCACCCTGTCACCTGTCACCCAGTCACCCTGTCACCCTGTCACCCTGTCACCCTGTCACCCTGTCACCCTGTCACCCTGTCACCCTGTCACCCAGTCACCCTGTCACCCTGTCACCCTGTCACCCTGTCACCCGGCTTCCCACACCGCCCTGTCACCCCGTCACACGGCTTTTCACACCGCCCTGTCACCCTGCCACACGGCTTCCCACACCACCCTGTCACCCTGGCACACGGCTCCCCACACCGCCCTGTCACCCTGTCACATGGCTCCCCACACCGCCCTGTCACCCTGTCACCCTGTCACCCTGTCACCCGGCTCCACACACCGCCCTGCCACCCTGCCACCCTGCCACCCTGTCACCCTGTCACCCTGTCACCCTGTCACCCTGTCACCCTGTCACCATGTCACCCTGTCACCCTGTCACCCTGTCATCCTGTCATCCTGCCACACGGCTCCACACACCGCCCTGTCACCCTGCCACACGGCTCCCCACACCGCCCTGTCACCCCGTCACACGGCTCCCCACACCGCCCTGTCACCCCGTCACCCTGTCACCCTGTCACACGGCTCCCCACACCGCCCTGTCACCCTGCCATACGGCTCCCCACACCGCCCTGTCACCCCGTCACTCTGTCCCCAGCCCACGGCTCTTCCGCGTCGCGCCGCAGCCAGGTCCGGCTCGGGGCCCCCGTGACGTCACCCACCACCGCGACGGGAAGGAGCCAGTCGGCCAGTCTCGGACTGGCCGGCTTCCGCGCCGCCCGCCTTTCCCGGATGTCGGTATATACTGTGGCGTCAGCCAGTCAGCCTGTCAGCTGAGCTGGTGACTGCTGACGGGCCGAGTTTGACGGCTATCATGTCCCTATATATACCAACAAATGTCACTATACACCAACAAATGGCTCTATATACCTATATACCTCTCTATATATACCAACAAATGTCTATATACGAACAAATGTCTCTATATACGAACAAATGTCTCTATATACCAACAAACTCTCATGTCTCTATATACCTCTCATGTCTATATATACCTCTCATGTCTCTGTATACCTCTCATGTCTTTATATACCTCGCATGCCTCTATATACCTCTCATGTATCTATATACCTCTCATGTCTCTATATACCTCTCATGTCTCTATTTACCTCTCATGTCTCTATATACCTCTCATGTCTCGTATACCTCTCATGTCTCTATATACCTCTCATGTCTCTATATACCTCTCATGTATCTATATACCTCTCATGTCTCTATATACCTCTCATGTCTCTATATACCTCTCATGTATCTATATACATCTCATGTCTCTATATACCTCTCATGTCTCTATATATCTCTCATGTCTCTATATACCTCTCATGTCTCTATATACCTCTCATGTCTCTATATACCAACAAACCCGGCAGTGGGACTCAACGGCCGCATACTGTACTGTACTGGCCAACTGTCCGACTGACAGTCTGTCTGACTGTCTGACTGGCCAACTGAAGGTCTGACTGACGGTATGTCAGACTGTCTGTCTGACTGTCTGACTGGCCAACTGAAGGTCTGACTGACGAACTGACTGTATGCCTGGCTGACTGGCGAACTGACGGTCTGACTGACGGTCTGTCTGACTGTCTGACTGGCCAACTGACGGTCTGACTGACGAACTGACTGTATGACTGGCTGACTGGCGAACTGACGGTCTGACTGACGGTCTGTCTGGCCTGACTGTCCAACTGTCTGTCTGGTCTGACTGGCCAACTGACGGTCTGACTGACGAACTGACTGTATGACTGGCGAACTGACGGTCTGACTGACGGTCTGACTGACTCTGACTGGTATCCGTCGACAGATTTACCCATCGGCTTCCCAGCTGCCCAATTATCCTCTGTTTTCCGATATTGTTCCTCAGATTCCAGCAATGATTGCGTGATCGGCTATCGATATGTGTTGTTTGTACACTGAGCGTTGTCGTTGTGTGCCGTCTCCCACTGCGTCTCTGTGTGTCGTTGTGTGCCGTCTCCCACTGCGTCTCTGTGTGTCGTTGTATGCCGTCTCCCACTGCGTCTCTATTTGCCGTTGTGTGTCGTCTTCCACTGCGTCTCTGTGTGTCGTTGTGTGCCGTCTCCCACTGCGTCTCTGTTTGTCGTTGTGTGCCGTCTCCCACTGCGTCTCTGTTTGTCGTTGTGTGCCGTCTCCCACTGCGTCTCTGTGTGTCGTTGTGTTCCGTCTCCCACTGCGTCTCTGACTGATGACTGATCAGGTCTGACGACGGACTCCACCATTCAGAGACAGTCTCTGTCAGACTGGCACTACGATCTGGCAACACCAACACTAACAGACAGGCTCGGTCAGACTGGCACGATCTGGCAACAGACAGGCTCTGTCCGACTGGGACGGTCTGGCAACAGTCTCTGTCAGACTGGAACGGTCTGGCAACAGACAGGCTCTGTCAGACTGGGACGATCTGGCAACAGACAGTCTCTGTCAGACTGGCACGGTCTGGCAACAGTCTCTGTCAGACTGGAACGGTATGGCAACAGACAGGCTCTGTCAGACTGGGACGATCTGGCAACAGACAGTCTCTGTCAGACTGGCACGGTCTGGCAACAGTCTCTGTCAGAACAACAGTCTCTGCACGCACGCACGCACGCACGCACGCACGCACGCACGCACGCACGCACGCACGCACGCACGCACGCACGCACGCACGCACGCACGCACGCACGCACGCACGCACGCACGCACGCACGCACGCACGCACGCACGCACGCACGCACGCACGCACGCACGCACGCACCCACCCACACACACACACACACACACACACACACACACACACACACACACACACACACACACACACACACACGCACACACACACGCACGCACGCACGCACGCACGCACGCACGCGCGCGCGCGCGCGCGCGCGCACACGCGCACGCACACGCAAGCAGAGCGACAGACACTCGGCGTCGAGACGCAGCTACCTGCAGTGTGTCGGCCCGAGTCGGCCGGCTGGCTGGCTGCCCCCGGCGAGTCGGAGAGCTCTACGTGGTGGCAGATGGCTGAGGAGTGGTCCTCTTCACCCTGCTGGTGGTACTCTGCAGGGTCATGACAGAGCACCACACCTGCTATGGACGCGGAGGGGTTCACTCTGCTCCGCGTGTAACCCTGACTCCTGGTGACGGTGTCATTCCCTGACTCCTGGTGACGGTGTAACCCGCGCTGCTCCGCGTGTAACCCTGACTCCTGGTGACGGTGTCATTCCCTGACTCCTGGTGACGGTGTAACCCGCGCTGCTCCGCGTGTAACCCCGACTCCTGGTGACGGTGTAACCCTGACTCCTGGTGACGGTGTAACCCTGACTCCTGGTGACGCTGTAACCCTGACTCCTGGTGACGGTGTAACCATGACTCCTGGTGACGGTGTAACCCGCGCTGCTCCGCGTGTAACCCTGACTCATGGTAACGGTGTAACCCTGACTTCTGGTGACGGTGTAATCCTGACTCCTGGTGACGGTGTAACCCTGACTCCTGGTGACGCTGTAACCCTGACTCCTGGTGACGGTGTAACCCTGACTCCTGGTGACGCTGTAACCCTGACTCCTGGTGACGGTGTAACCATGACTCCTGGTGACGGTGTAACCCGCACTGCTCCGCGTGTAACTCTGACTCCTGGTGACCGTGTAACCATGACTCCTGGTGACGGTGTAACCCGCGCTGCTCCGCGTGTAACTCTGACTCCTGGTGACGGTGTAACCATGACTCCTGGTGACGGTGTAACCCGCGCTGCTCCGCGTGTAACTCTGACTCCTGGTGACGGTGTAACCATGACTCCTGGTAACGGTGTAACCCTGACTCCTGGTGACGGTGTAACCCGCGCTGCTCCGCGGGTAACCCTGACTCCTGGTGACGGTGTAACCATGACTCCTGGTGACGGCGTAACCCTGACTCCTGGTGACGGTGTAACCATGACTCCTGGTGACGGTGTAACCCGCGCTGCTCCGCGGGTAACCCCGACTCCTGTTGACGGTGTAACCATGACTCCTGGTGACGGTGTAACCCGCCCTGCTCCGCGTGTAACCCTGACTCCTGGTGACGGTGTAACCATGACTCCTGGTGACGGTGTAACCAGCGCTGCTCCGCGTGTAACCCTGACTCCTGTTGACGGTGTAACCATGACTCCTGGTGACGGTGTAACCCTGACTCCTGGCGACGGTGTAACCCGCGCTGCTCGGCGTGTAACCCTGACTCCTGGTGACGGTGTAACCTTGACTCCTGGTGACGGTGTAACCTGCGCTGCTCCGCGTGTAACCCTGACTGCTGGTGACGGTATAATTCCCTGACTCCTGGTGACGGTGTAACCCGCGCTGCTCCGCGTGTAACCCTGACTCTTGGTGACGGTGGTGTAACCCGCGCTGATCCGCGGGTAACCCTGACTCCTGGTGACGGTGTAATTCCCTGACTCCTGGTGACGGTGTAACCCGCGTCATTCCTGCTGGGTTGGGTTTGTTACTGCTGGGTTGGGTTTGACTTTAGGATACGCTTTATGACATACGCTCAAGGAAAATGTTGCGATAACAAGTTGAGCCACCTTTCGACTCACATGACGCGGTCTCCAAAGGAGTGAGCAATAAACAGGTGTGAGGCTATTAAAATGTACTGCAGGCTTTCCTGATAGCAGTGACACATTTAATTTTCCAAATCGAATAAATTTGCTGAAGATGATTCAGACCACCTATTTCACGAGTGTGTTTACCTAAAAATGTAAAGTGACAAGGGTTGTTGAAGAAGAAAAAACACTACGCTGGAAATTTCCAATGACAGAGAACTGCCACCACAAAGGCAGACAAAATGGACGAATTGCATAGTGCATTCTGCCTACGCTTAGCACTGGGAAAGATGACCGAGAGTCTCCTCAGCCATTGATGTAACGAACTTCGCCAGTGCGCGCACCGTGCACACAAGCCAGTGTGCGCACCGCTTCCTTTCCTTCCAGCACAGGTGTTGTATAGGGTATTACGCCGTGTTCGCCGGTTACCATGCCGACCCGCCGCCCATACCGGGCCGCTGTCGCAACACCGGACGGTCATTTCACGGGCACGGCTCGCGTCACCGGCGGGGCGGGCGCCGGTGGGGATGGTGGGGGCAGTGGGAGCGGAGTGCGAACAGTGGGTGCCGTTATGGCGGCCTCGGCGCGGGTGGCGGCAGCGGCGGCAGCGGCGGCGGTGGCGGCGGCGGCAGTGGCGGTCACTCCTCACTGTACACAAACCTTCGGAGGCAGCGGGAAAGGGAGAGTCGCCGCCAGGACGGCACTCCCAGGAGAAACCTGACGCTCGGCAGCCGGCCCGCTACACAGGAGCGCGGCCTTGCCTGGCGACCTCTGAGGGGCGCCAGGTGAACCGCACATCGTGCTGAGGCTGTCAGAGACGGGGGAGTATGTCACGTGACCGAGTATCAATGCCGATGCATATTCAATCGACATAGGGCTGCATCATGGTTAATAATACTTGTGTCGGTGCATCATGGCAACTTCCCCTTTCTGTAAGTTAGAGAGAGAGAAACATGGATGCTATTTATGCTCTCATAACCTCACAACTGTCGTAGCGGTTCTCTTGTGTTATAGGGTTATCTGACGTAGGTAAGACGTAGGTTTAGCAAGTAAACATTTGTGTAATCAATTTAGTCCGAATGTTTTGCTTGCATGTATTTCCGAGATCAGGACTAGTCACAAACTTAGTTTATTTCGCTGACTCCACCATGCGATCGCGCTATTCTCGATCGTTGGCAGAATTTAGTGGCGAAAGTTTAACGTCCCCCAACGACTGATGACGGTCCGTCCGGCCCGCTGGCTTCATATGACCTTGAACGCCATCGTTGCCACCGGCCGCAGGTCATCCCCGCCAGGAGTAAATAATGAGAATCGAAGTATTTCGAACCAGTTCTACCATGGTGAGTCCGCTTGCAAGCCCAGCGCTCCCACGACTGAGCTACACTGGCGGGCAACGTATGCAGCGCCTTCAGTTACCACTTAATTTGGTTGAAATTCACTTAAAGTCGAAAGTGTAAATGACACCAGCCTGTCAGAATACGAAGGAGGCGATGTCCTACCACTGGTTTCCTTTCTCCGCAGGGGAAATTTAAATGAAAAATCAGAGATATAAGGCTGAGGTTGTACGGCAAATCGGCGTGTGAAGATGTTCTTGTTTCAATGAAAATGGAGTGTCACATTTTAGCTTCCCTTCTAATGGAAGTTATAGCGTTCTACATCCAGCGTTCTTTTTTCTGGTAAAAATAATTTGTTCAGGTTCATCGGTCCAACGGGCATCGTGAACCGGTTGCTTATAACTTCACCAGGCAAGTGAAGTTATCACATGTCAATAGGTATCATTAGTAGGTTCCATTATGAAATACAGATCTGGTTATTCCTTCTAACTGAGAACATGACTCATTGATACCGGCCGAACTCTGTTGTCTACCAGATCTGCAGGACAGTATTCACTGGCGCTCTTATTCTATCCTAACCGGCAGCATTTTCAGACACGTTTCAGTTTGAGACAGTGGCTAATATTATATGCCGTTGTACCTGATAAGCTGCGGAGGGGCCGTATCATGGTGCCCTCACGGCTCACTCTAAAGTCGCCCGTCTGCCGATCTGACGGAGGTTCAACGACCACGCCGAGAATCGCTGGTCACCGCAGCTCGGCGCGGCGGGACAGGGCTGGAGGCGGTGTGCGGGGGCGCTGACCCGTGACTGTGGCTCCGGTGCCGAGACTGCTGCAACCCCGGCAGCAGAACACTGCACCGCCTGCACTCATACACTGCACCGCCTGTACTCATCAGCAGCACACCGCACCCCCTGCACCCACCGGCAGCACACTGCACCGCCTGCACCCACCAGCCGACACACTGCACCGCCTGCACCCATACGGCCTACACACTGCACTGCCTTCACCCATACGGTCTACACACTGCACCGCCTGCACCCACCGGCAGCACACTGCACCGCCTGCACCCCACTGGCCGACACTGCACCGCCTGCACCCACCGTCCGACACTGCACCGCCTGCACCCACCGTCCGACACTGCACCGCCTGCACCCACCATCCGACACTGCACCGCCTGCACCCACCGTCCGACACCGCACCGCCTGCACCCACCGTCCGACACTGCACCGCCTGCACCCACCATCCGACGCTGCACCGCCTGCACCCATATGGCTTACACACTGCACCGCCTGCACCCATACGGCCTACACACTGCACCGCCTGCACCCATACGGCCTACACACTGCACCGCCTGCACCCACTGTCCGACGCTGCACCGCCTGCACCCATATGGCTTACACACTGCGCCGCCTGCACCCACTGTCCGACGCTGCACCGCCTGCACCCATACGGTCTACACACTGCACAGCCTTCACCCATACGGTCTACACACTGCACCGCCTGCACCCACCGGCAGCACACTGCACCGCCTGCACCCCACTGGCCGACACTGCACCGCCTGCACCCACCGTCCGACACTGCACCGCCTGCACCCACCGTCCGACACTGCACCGCCTGCACCCACCATCCGACACTGCACCGCCTGCACCCACCGTCCGACACTGCACCGCCTGCACCCACCGTCCGACACTGCACCGCCTGCACCCACCATCCGACACTGCACCGCCTGCACCCACCGTCCGACACTGCACCGCCTGCACCCACCGTCCGACACTGCACCGCCTGCACCCACCGTCCGACACTGCACCGCCTGCACCCACCATCCGACACTGCACCGCCTGCACCCACCGTCCGACACTGCACCGCCTGCACCCACCGTCCGACACTGCACCGCCTGCACCCACCATCCGACACTGCACCGCCTGCACCCACCGTCCGACACTGCACCGCCTGCACCCACCATCCGACACTGCACCGCCTGCACCCACCGTCCGACACTGCACCGCCTGCACCCACCGTCCGACACTGCACCGCCTGCACCCACCGTCCGACACTGCACCGCCTGCACCCCACTGGCCGACACTGGCAGCTACACACGGCCACTTGCATCACCTCCGTAAGAAACGTCGACTCTCCAAGGGGTCGATTGCGGCTGCGTATTTGCGTTTCCTCGTGGCTGCGAAGTGTTTCGGTGGCCAGTGCGCACTTCTTCAGGGCATAAAGGGGCAACATCGCTGCTCTTGGACATCATTTCCCCAAAAATGACATATTTTTATAACTGACGATTATAGTACGTATCATTAGAACTAATGTATTTTGCTTTACCTGACATGGTGACTAGAGCCCTTCATGGGACACATTTTCAGCCCCCATCCCGTTCCAGCCGATTCAGCCAGACACAAACCCGTTCCAATCCAAATCCAAATCCGAATTCATAATTGATTAATTGAATTCACATTCTCACCCGTTTCAGCATATTTCACTTTTTGTGGTGCTAAAAAATGATATGGTCTGTCCCAAACCCGTTCCAACCCGTTACATTTCCAAAAATGAACAAATGGAACGGGATGGAAATGGGTGGGAATGGGGCATTCCCACCCATTTCCACCCCGCTCCATGGGTTCCATGGGGATTCCCATTCCATGAAGGGCTCTAATGGAGACCGAGACAATCAGTACAAAATTTCCGGCAGTGAAAATAACCCGCGGCCCGGTGGGCCTCTGAGACAACTTCGCCCCTGGTGGGGTGGGGGTCAAAATGACCCCCCTCGCTAACTCGAAAACTAAAAGGGATAGAAAAACGCGGGAATAAAACGTTCGAAAGCTCTCGAGAAGGACATTCCAAGCTACTGCGGGTATTTGTTTAGCTCAGGTAAATATTGAAGTCACCGGACTCTGGTGACCAGAGGTCATCAAAAGTAAAATTTTCCAAGTTTGGGACTACTCCTGAAACCCCAAAAAAATATCGGGACTAGTATAGCTAGAAGCAAATGGAAAAAAGTGATCGAAAGATCATAACAAGATGCAATCGCCACTGGAATAATTTAAGCTAAGGTCAATAGTTTAGGTTCCAGAGGCCACCAAAGGTCACGATGACATTTTCTTCCAAAACGTTTTTAGTGAAAAACTTGTTATCGGTTAAACATGAGCAATAATGTTAACACAATAATGTTTGTGTCGTCGAGACGCTTCTATATATATTAATGGTGACTTGATGTCAACTTCAATATTTGACCTCAGGTCAAGGTTATTGGGTGATCCAGGTAGATCATGTTGCATATGGGGCGATGCGTCTTGATGAGGCAAACACAGTGGTATCATTTGCACGTCTCTATCTGTACTATATCAAAAGTTATTGACACAAAAGTCCTGGTGACCTCAGATGACCTCAACTGACCTTGCAGAGGTCACCGAGCAACAATTGCGCCTGGGGCATCAAGAATGAGCTAAAATAACATGATTCTGAAATAATTTGCCTGATCTGCATCTAATGCATATTCTCTGAATAGGAAGCATTTGTATATTTTCCCATTTACTTACAATGGGGAGGTCACGAAATTGACCTGACCTTAGGTCACGGATATAACAAAATCAGAGATGAACGAATTGTAGGTACTTATGACCTTATGAAATCCTGTAAGTTTCAAATTTATCGGACAAACACTGTTGCTTTCGCACGACCACGAACATTTTTGGAGGTAGGTTCACTTGACGTGACCTGGTGACCTGGCCTGAGATGACCTGAAATCGAGATTTTCACACAATGTGGGTAATTGATGCCCAAACAGATGTGTCAAATTTGGCGGCGCTGCGCGCGCCGTTTTCTCACTATTCCTGAAAAACCTCAGGGAGGGGTGGGGGTCAAAATGACCGCCACCAGGGCGAGGGATAACTTCCCAAACAGCAGCCCTGTCTGTTTTAGCTTCATTACTATCTATATATGTTCGTCTTTATGCTTGCCATAGATAAATGCCTTCATGAAATTCATCTGATGAAAGTTATAGACATAAGCGCCCAGAGTAGGTACCAAAGTGACGCAATATTATCGTGGTTCGACCATTCGCCCAGTGCATACCCATTTGCATATTATAAGTAATTTATGATCGACTTACCACATGTGTCCAGAATAATGCCCGCTTTAAAATTGCACAAATTACGAGTTGCGTAACTAGTGCTGCATCTGCTTGTAAATGCCGAAACCACCTCCAACAGAAACAGTGACGTCGCTGTACCCTCTCCATAAATCACAACACTAATTACAGTTTTACCGGCGCGGTAACCGTGTCGGTGTCGTTGACGGCACGTGCAGTCTGAATATCACGTGACCGCGCCAGTCTCGTCACGCGTGGCCACACGGCCGGGCCAATACCGGCGCGCGTTGACTGTCCCGGCGCACTCGACACACACACACACACACACACACACACACACACACACACACACACACACACACACACACACACACACACACACACACACACACACACACGCACGCACGCACGCACGCACGCACGCACGCACGCACGCACGCACGCACGCACGCACGCACGCACGCACGCACGCACGCACGCACGCACGCACGCACGCACGCACGCACGCGCGCGCGCGCGCACGCACACACACACACACACACACACACACACACACACACACACACACACACACACACACACACACACACACACACACACACACACACACACACACACACACACACACACACACACACACACACACACACACACACACACACACACACACACACACACACACACACACACACACACACACACACACACACACACACACACACACACACACACACACACACACACACACACACACACACACACACACACACACACACACACACACACACACACACACACACACACACACACACACACACACACACACACACACACACACACACACACACACACACACACACACACACACACACACACACACACACACACACACACACACACACACACACACACACACACACACACACACACACACACACACACACACACACACACACACACACACACACACACACACACACACACACACACACACACACACACACACACACACACACACACACACACACACACACACACACACACACACACACACACACACACACACACACACACACACACACACACACACACACACACACACACACACACACACACACACACACACACACACACACACACACACACACACACACACACACACACACACACACACACACACACACACACACACACACACACACACACACACACACACACACACACACACACACACACACACACACACACACACACACACACACACACACACACACACACACACACACACACACACACACACACACACACACACACACACACACACACACACACACACACACACACACACACACACACACACACACACACACACACACACACACACACACACACACACACACACACACACACACACACACACACACACACACACACACACACACACACACACACACACACACACACACACACACACACACACACACACACACACACACACACACACACACACACACACACACACACACACACACACACACACACACACACACACACACACACACACACACACACACACACACACACACACACACACACACACACACACACACACACACACACACACACACACACACACACACACACACACACACACACACACACACACACACACACACACACACACACACACACACACACACACACACACACACACACACACACACACACACACACACACACACACACACACACACACACACACACACACACACACACACACACACACACACACACACACACACACACACACACACACACACACACACACACACACACACACACACACACACACACACACACACACACACACACACACACACACACACACAGACGGCAATCACCGCACGATTACCGGAAGTGGTGAGCGAACGCAATCCCATCTGCTGAAATGTGCAGTCGTTCATCATAGCGGATGAGCTGACTTACAGCAACTCGGCGCTGACGACTCGGCGGCGATATAGAGAACTGCGCACCAGTAGGTACCCAGTGCTGAGAAGGTTCGCCGACGGGTGATTATTTCACATGTTAATGATACCAGGTAACGATAAAGATACAGCTTTCCGCTACATGGGTAGGAGTTGATAACTTTCTGCTGAAACATTGCCCGGTTGCAGTTACCAATGCTGGCGACAAATGAGCACCAGGAGGAAAGGTATACTATGCTGGCGAATGCTCTGACAAATCAGCTCGTACGTATTTCAATGCATTTGTCTGAGAATGCATTAGGTGTTTCTTGGAGCGAGAATAGCCATGATTTTTGAACAATAATTCCATCTATCGATACCTATGTATGAGCATACTAGTGCGAGCCTTTACCTCTTCAGAGGCTGGCTGTAAAGTCGGGCTGAAACCATTCACTTTACTGTGACATGACGCAATGGCGCCTCAGCTTTAATGACCCGGCACGATGGAAGACTGTGTCAAAACTAGCCTGGCGTCCACTGACCTTCGAAGTCGGGCGGCCGGCCAGCCTACCACCACGTCAGCCGAATGGGCCATGCCATGTGGTTCTCAGGTCGTCGACCGAGCGACCGAGCCTGTTTCGGCCTGTCCGCTTCTCACCACTTCGCACCGCGGCTCCAGTCCCAGCCAATTAATATAGAACGATTCTTGATAATGGTTTTGGTTTATATCGCTCCACTTGCTGGGCACATTGAACCCATTCGAGACATTTGCATCGGGTGTCATCTTCGTTCAAAAACTATATAGAGACGGTCAACCACAATTGCACGGATATTTCCATAGCATCTCCCTAAGGGATGCAGGTGCCAATTTACAATTTAACAGCCCGCCGTAAGAGAAGGGCAAGTCTGCAGGGGTCTGAGCGGCGTCCCTCAGGAGGCGGACCTGTGTCCGCGTGGTCGGCCTGCCGGCTGGACGCCGCCCTGCAGGACCACCTGTTCTCTACAGCTCGGCCACGGCCGGCCCGCCGTCACCACCACGGCCGTGTCAAAGACCAGTTCCCACACGGCGCATGCGCAGTGGGCTGGCCGGGGGCGGCGGCCGAGGCGGCCCGTCGCCGTCGAGCCAGTCCCCTGTCGACGCCGAGACCGGGCGGGTGTGCGGTGCTGCGGGCAGCGAGCTGAGCATGAGCCTGCCCTAGTGAGACACCATGCCGAAAATATTCCTCTTGCGCGAGAAGTTGAGCAGCAACTTCGACACGCTGCTCGGAAACCGAAAGGTTCAGCACGATGAGACTCTCTCTCGGAAATACGGTGATGAGTCGGACGACGAGGATGAACTGGAGGAAGTGTTCACCCGTCCTCAGCGGCTGCGGCGCCGGCAGGGGGAGCGCGACAGGGAGGCGCCGCCGCAGGCCGCTGGGAAGCCACAGCCCGCCCCGGAGACCGCGCCAGGTGAGTCCGGCGATCCTGGATCGGAGATGTCAGGGGAGACTGACAGGACGCGGTGGTGATGTCGTCTGACTGATGGTGGGGTGATGATGTCTGACTGACGGGGCGCGGTGGTGATGTCTGTCTGACTGACGGGGCGCGGTGGTGATGTCTGACTGACGGGGCGCGGTGGTGATGTCGTCTGACTGACGGGGCGCGGTGGTGATGTCTGACTGACGGGGCGCGGTGGTGATGATGTCTGACTGACGGGGCGCGGTGGTGATGTCTGACTGACGGGGCGCGGTGGTGATGTCGTCTGACTGACGGGGCGCGGTGGTGATGTCGTCTGACTGACGGGGCGCGGTGGTGATGTCGTCTGACTGACGGGGCGCGGTGGTGATGTCTGACTGACGGGGCGCGGTGGTGATGTCGTCTGACTGACGGGGCGCGGTGGTGATGTCGGCTGACTGACGGGGCGCGGTGGTGATGTCTGACTGACGGGGCGCGGTGGTGATGTCGTCTGACTGATGGTGGGGTGATGATGTCTGACTGACGGGGCGCGGTGGTGATGTCGGCTGACTGACGGGGCGCGGTGGTGATGTCGTCTGACTGACGGGGCGCGGTGGTGATGTCTGACTGACGGGGCGCGGTGGTGATGTCGTCTGACTGATGGTGGGGTGATGTCGTCTGACTGACGGGGCGCGGTGGTGATGTCTGACTGACGGGGCGCGGTGGTGATTTCTGATTGACTGATGGTGGGGTGATGTCGTCTGACTGACGGGGCGCGGTGGTGATGTCTGACTGACTGATGGTGGGGTGATGATGTCTGACTGACGGGGCGCGGTGGTGATGTCGTCTGACTGACGGGGCGCGGTGGTGATGTCTGACTGACGGGGCGCGGTGGTGATGTCTGACTGACTGATGGTGGGGTGATGATGTCTGACTGACGGGGCGCGGTGGTGATGTCGGCTGACTGACGGGGCGCGGTGGTGATGTCTGACTGACTGATGGTGGGGTGATGTCGGCTGACTGACGGGGCGCGGTGGTGATGTCGGCTGACTGACGGGGCGCGGTGGTGATGTCGGCTGACTGACGGGGCGCGGTGGTGATGTCGTCTGACTGACGGGGCGCGGTGGTGATGTCTGACTGACGGGGCGCGGTGGTGATGTCGGCTGACTGACGGGGCGCGGTGGTGATGTCGTCTGACTGATGGTGGGGTGATGATGTCGTCTGACTGACGGGGCGCGGTGGTGATGTCGTCTGACTGACGGGGCGCGGTGGTGATGTCTGACTGACGGGGCGCGGTGGTGATGTCGTCTGACTGATGGTGGGGTGATGATGTCTGACTGACGGGGCGCGGTGGTGATGTCGTCTGACTGACGGGGCGCGGTGGTGATGTCGTCTGACTGACGGGGCGCGGTGGTGATGTCTGACTGACGGGGCGCGGTGGTGATGTCGTCTGACTGACGGGGCGCGGTGGTGATGTCTGACTGACGGGGCGCGGTGGTGATGTCGGCTGACTGACGGGGCGCGGTGGTGATGTCGTCTGACTGATGGTGGGGTGATGATGTCGTCTGACTGACGGGGCGCGGTGGTGATGTCGTCTGACTGACGGGGCGCGGTGGTGATGTCGGCTGACTGACGGGGCGCGGTGGTGATGTCTGACTGACGGGGCGCGGTGGTGATGTCGTCTGACTGATGGTGGGGTGATGATGTCTGACTGACGGGGCGCGGTGGTGATGTCGTCTGACTGACGGGGCGCGGTGGTGATGTCGTCTGACTGACGGGGCGCGGTGGTGATGTCTGACTGACGGGGCGCGGTGGTGATGTCGTCTGACTGACGGGGCGCGGTGGTGATGTCTGACTGACGGGGCGCGGTGGTGATGTCGGCTGACTGACGGGGCGCGGTGGTGATGTCGTCTGACTGATGGTGGGGTGATGATGTCGTCTGACTGACGGGGCGCGGTGGTGATGTCGTCTGACTGACGGGGCGCGGTGGTGATGTCGTCTGACTGACGGGGCGCGGTGGTGATGTCTGACTGACGGGGCGCGGTGGTGATGTCTGACTGACGGGGCGCGGTGGTGATGTCTGTCTGACTGACGGGGCGCGGTGGTGATGTCGTCTGACTGACGGGGCGCGGTGGTGATGTCGTCTGACTGACGGAGCGCGGTGGTGATGTCGTCTGACTGACGGGGCGCGGTGGTGATGTCGTCTGACTGACGGGGCGCGGTGGTGATGTCGTCTGACTGACGGGGCGCGGTGGTGATGTCTGACTGACGGGGCGCGGTGGTGATGTCGGCTGACTGACGGGGCGCGGTGGTGATGTCTGACTGACGGGGCGCGGTGGTGATGTCGGCTGACTGACGGGGCGCGGTGGTGATGTCGGCTGACTGACGGGGCGCGGTTGTGATGTCTGACCGATGGTGGGGTGATATGTATCCATACCGTCCTGCTGTGTGCCCTTTACTCTTTATGAATGAGCGTTGCTCAGGACCTTCCCTTGAAGATGAACAGGAAATGTGTTGTCTCGAGCTTGATATTAAACCTTCGAGCTTGATATTAAACCGGCATTTTGCTTTGAAGAGCTTTACGCTAAAACAAGCCAATAAATATCATGTATTATAACATACGTACCGTTAAAGCTACGTCTCTGATGAAAAGACGGCATAAACGTCACCGCTATAAGAATCTGTGGTCACGTTATCTGGGGGATGAAAAGTAAAAAGGAAAAGTGGTTGTGTAAGTGGTTGTGTCTATTATACACATTGGTAGTGACATATTGTGTCTCATATCAACCTAGTTCACATGTAGGAAACAAACACAGAAGCTGAAGCAGCTCGCCTGTCAGTATGGTGTGACCCCCTGGTGTGACTGTCAGCTGGCCTGGCAGTATGGTGTGACCCCTGGTGTGACTGTCAGCTGGCCTGTCAGTATGGTGTGACCCTGGTGTGACTGTCATCTGGCCTGTCAGTATGGTGTGACCCTGGTGTGACCCCTGGTGTGACTGTCAGCTGGCCTGGCAGTGTGGTGTGACCTCTGGTGTGACTGTCAGTTGGCCTGTCAGTATGGTGTGACCCCTGGTGTGACTGTCAGCTGGCCTGTCAGTATGGTGTGACCCCTGGTGTGACTGTCAGCAGGCCTGTCAGTATGGTGTGACCCCTGGTGTGACTGTCAGATGGCCTGTCAGTATGGTGTGACCCCTGGTGTGACTGTCAGATGGCCTGTCAGTATGGTGTGACCCCTGGTGTGACTGACAGATGGCCTGTCAGTATGGTGTGACCCTGGTGTGACTGTCAGCTGGCCTGTCAGTATGGTGTGACCCTGGTGTGACTGTCAGCTGGCCTGTCAGTATGGTGTGACCCCTGGCGTGACTGTCAGTATGGTGTGACCCTGGTGTGACTGTCAGCTGGCCTGTCAGTATGGTGTGACCCTGGTGTGACTGTCAGCTGGCCTGTCAGTATGGTGTGACCCTGGTGTGACTGTCAGCTGGCCTGTCAGTATGGTGTGACCCCTGGTGTGACTGTCAGTATGGTGTGACCCTGGTGTGACTGTCAGCTGGCCTGTCAGTATGGTGTGACCCTGGTGTGACTGTCAGCTGGCCTGTCAGTATGGTGTGACCCTGGTGTGACTGTCAGTATGGTGTGACCCTGGTGTGACTGTCAGCTGGCCTGTCAGTATGGTGTGACCCTGGTGTGACTGTCCGGGAGGGACTGCACAGTATGGTGTGACCCCTGATGTGACTGTCAGTATGGTGTGACCCTTGGTGTGACTGTTCGGGAGGGACTGCACAGTGTACCCTCTGCAGCTGCGTTGACCGGCTACCTCCCTACCATGTCTGACTGTGCAGCGTGCAGCCGCCGGTGTGGCACTGAATGAAAACACTGCACTGCACTACACACTGAATGTCAAAGTGCTATGGAGACGCGAACATGGCGACATTTCCTTTTGACGTACAAATGTCAATCAAACTGGCTCGTGACTATTGAATTGCGCAGTTGTAATTTTTGGACAGTGTACGTAGAATGAACGGCAGTTGAGTTACTCGAGCTGTTGCAACCTGTTGCTCGCTTGGAACTGTTGCTCGCTTGGAACTGTTGCTCGCTTGGAACTGTTGCTCGCTTGCGTTACCTTACGTTCAACAATGACGCGTTAAGTGCACTAACCCGTTGTCTGCAACAGGTCCTTCGCTCTGAACCTCAGAACCGAACCCGCATGATGGCCAACAGCACTTACCTCCCTTAAAACCAAACAAGGGCTCTTCGACGAAACCAATCCTACTCTTCTGTATAAACACTTGGGCGTATTGATACCAAAGCCGATCCCACCTCTATATACATGCCACGCCGTATGCAAACGCTACTGGATGGCGATGCAGCATGTTAGACAGGATTTAGTCTTCATAGCGGCGCTGCATCTCATTCACCTGCCGCCCAGTGGGCCGCCAGCGCGCCTGACACAGCAGTGGAGCAGTGTACCCGCTCCCCGCCCCGGCCCCCTGCCGCTCCCCTGCGGAAGGATAGCGCTGCAGCGGGGTCGCTCGGAAGGCTGGTTCGCGACCCGTCCCGTACCCGGGCGGTGCGGGCAGGGGACGATCGGGAGCAAACAGTCGCGACGGTTCGGCCGGACACCGACCTTTGTGTAGCGCGGCGTGCCGGAACCGCGGCGGGGCGTCAGGCAGGGACGGGTGCCGTGACCGGGGTGTCAGGACGCGGCAGGGGCGGGCGTCAGAGGCAGGGGTGATAGGGCACGCGACCGTCGGCTGGACACCGGCGTGTGACGCTTCCGGTCAGAGGGTGACACGGGGACAGCGACCGACGCAGGAGAGAGGAGTGGAGGAAGGGCAGAGGGAGGAGGAGCGGCGCGGCCGTGACGGCAGGGCCAGGCACGACCACTTTCATCGGCACCGCAGCCGCCAAATGGCCCCGCAAGTCGCCGGTCACGAGCGAATCGCGCCCAGTCACGCACTGAGCGGCGGAGCAGCCTTCCGGCCACCACGGACCGGACCCGTCTCTGCAAACCCCTCTGATTCCCTCCCCTCCGACCCCGCCTCTGGCCATATCCCTCTGACCCCGCCGCCGACAAAGTCACAACATGACTTGTCGGAGGTGTCAGCGACAGGAGCAATACCAAGGTCGTAAACAACACCGTCGCCTTTACCGCCGTTACCGTCGCTCCCACGCAGTCCACCGGCGGAGACTGCAGCGGCCAGGGGAGCGCATAAGAACATAACACCACGGCCGCCTTCGGGCTCAGCGAGTTCAATGCCGACTAGACAGATATCATCCGGTGGACTGGACCGGAGGGACAGGCACGTGCTGGAAACGGCGTTCATTCTCTGGGAGTGGCTGTTAACGTTTACGGTATGAAATGACATTACGTCATGGCAGTATGTGTTGGCTGTGCGTTCGGCAGGCAGTAGGCAGTGGAGGCAGGCAGCAGACAGTGAAGGCAGGCAGCAGGCAGTGAAGGAAGGCAGCAGGCAGTGGAGGCCGGCGAACGGAGTGCGGAATTCGCCTGCGGGCGGCGGCGGTACCTCACGCAGTCGGGTGGCGGCCACCACAAAGGAATGCCACGGCGACCTCCACCAGCTAGCCTGTTTGTCCGGCTAGAGGGCAGGGTGGGAAGGTTTGCTGAACTTTGTCGGAACAGCGGCCATAATGAGAAGGTCTGTCAAAGTCTCTGACTGCCGCGGCCGTGGAGCGCGACGCTGGAGCACACAGAAAGCTTTGCTGACACGGCTCTGACCTTCACTTCGGGAGTGAATTGGCTGACCTCATGTGTCTATGGCCTGCATGTTGTGGTGCCATGAGTTCGAGAGGCCTCGATGCTTCAATGATGGTGCACCTCACTCAAGATGAGGTAATCGTCCAGTGGCCTCGACAGAGGATTTAACAATTATCTACTTTCCTAATCGGAAAAATCGAGTTGTCTTAAGCCGGAGACGACAAGGCGCTTTCACAAGCTTCTCACCACAAAAAGCACAGCTGCAATCCATGGCTCGTTTCATAACTTCATCTTACGGAGGTTGCATGCTGCAACATATGTTCGACATTACCCAGCGGCCCTGCATCATCATCATCGGAGTAGGGTTTCGCATGACGGGCTGCAGGTATGAGTGTGATGTAACTCGGGCGGCTGAGGTTGGGCGGTCCAGTGGACGGGGACGGTCCAGTGGACGGGGAGCGGGATCTGTGATCGTGTGACGGGAGCGGGATCTGTGATCGTGTGACGGGGAGCGAGATCTGTGATCGTGTGACGGGGAGCGGGATCTGTGATCGTGTGACGGGGAGCGGGATCTGTGATCGTGTGACGGGGAGCGGGATCTGTGATCGTGTGACGGGGAGCGGGATCTGTGATCGTGTGACGGGGAGCGGGATCTGTGATCGTGTGACGGGGAGTGAGATCTGTGATCGTGTGACGGGGAGCGGGATCTGTGATCGTGTGACGGGGAGCGGGATCTGTGATCGTGTGACGGGGAGCGGGATCTGTGATCGTGTGACGGGGAGCGGGATCTGTGATCGTGTGACGGGGAGCGGGGAGCGATCGTGTGATGTGATCGCTCTGTGATCGTGTGATGGGGAGCGGGTTCTGTGATCGTGTGATGGGGAGCGGCGTTTGTCCGTGTGACGGGGAGCGGGATCTATGATCGTGTGATGGGGAGCGGGGTTTGTCCGTGTAATATAGAGGGCGGGATTCCCAGCCGCGGCCTGTTGCTGCCCGGCCGGGGTCCGTGGCGGACGTCAGGCTGCCACAGAGGAGTGGCACCAGAGACAGGTGTGGTCATCCGTCCCCAGGGACGGGTGTGGTCATCCGTCCCCAGGACCGGACTCCGCCGCCGGCCACGCTGCCGTGGAGCGCAGACACGTACCACGGAGTGCTGCCGCCTCAGCACACTGTTGTGCCTCCTTCACCACCGCCTCCGCCCGCCCCCGCCAGAGTCGCCGTCACCGACACGACAGACAGGGGTTGTTGAACTGGTGACAGTATAATCTCAGAACTCCCCTACTCCGCTCGGCTGAGTAGGGTAGTTCTACTGGGTAGCTTCCTCCACAGGACCGAAAGCATCTGCAAACGAAAGGTTTCAGATGCTGTGAGGCGGAAATCAGACAGTCGGTTGCAGCTCTTGTCGGTGATATTCGGGGCCAATGAGGTGATCTGTGTACCGGCGGTCGGTGGGTCTACATATGTACCAGTCGGTCGGCCGGGGCCGCTGCACTCAGCATCATCACGATTCAGGGTCATGCAGTCTAGCCAGCGACCAGTGGCGGATCTACGGTTGGGAAAAATGGGCAATTGCCCCCCCCCCAAAAAAAAAAACCCTGAAATCGGTGACAAATTGACACATTTTCTGATATAGAAGCAAATATAAGCAACTTTTACTAATGAAAGTTTGCTTTAAATCAGCTATCAATGCATAAGGAAGCGAATTCCGATGAGTTTTTAGAATTGTGTGAGACTTTTTGGAATTCCCCCCCCCCCCCCCCCCCCCCCCCCTGAAACTCGAAACCTAGATCCACCACTCCCCGCGGCCACGGCTGCAGTCTAGTCAGCGGCCGGGACCGGCGGCGGGCAGGGCAGATCACAATCGAGATAAGGCCGCAGTACAGTCAGTATTTCCCTGGCATGTCCTCTGTTCGCTGCAGTGCGCTGCCACTGCCACTGCAATGCGCCGCCAGCTGCGCCAACCGTGTCAAACGCCGCGAACTTTTCGTGTCGGGCAGCATTTTTGCTGGGTCAGCAGGCAGGCAAGTGGTCATGGGAGTGCCGCACGACCTCACCTGAATGCCGGGAAATATTCCCAGCGACAGGTTTTCCGATCATACTTTGCCGGATTATCTGGCAATGACTTACTTTTTGCTGTAGTTCGGGGTCAACGCTTTCCCCGTCGGTGATAGTTTGCCACAGAACAACATAGTGATCACACTATCATTCAAGGTTGTCTCTTTGCTGCTCTTTTCACTGACTCACTTATATAAACACCGTTTTACAACGACTCTAAAGTCACAACTGTCGGGCAGTTAGCATATAATTGCGTTTAATAGCGTTATGCCTGTTTCTGCTCAGTACCAGCACTCGGTTTGAGTTCCTAGCACACGACTCACAGCTCCACGTGCTTGTGTCTCCGCGTGCCGGTAAGGATCGCCGGTCCTCCTCTGGCTGGGCACCACACGGCAAAAACGGCCAACAAAAACGGCGTCACGTCCCTTCACCTTGAACCGGATAACGGTCAGCGGCACGGTCCTGGCCCCGGCCGGATAAGCTGGAGTGACGCACATAGCCGGACCGGTCATCGCCAGAGCACCAGCCGCAGCCATGGACGCCGGACGGAGCTAACCGAGAGGCGTCTGATCACCAGCTCTGCACTGCTGCATGCTGCAGCCATGGACGCCGGACGGACCTAACCGAGAGGCGTCCGATCACCAGCTCTGCAGCACCAGCTGCAGCCATGGACGCCAGACGGAGCTAACCGAGAGGCGTCCGATCACCAGCCACTGCCACTGCATGCAGCATTTAGCAGCACGTGTCACGTGCGTCCACTGCTGCATGCTGCAGCCATGGACGCCGGACGGACCTAACCGAGAGGCGTCCGATCACCAGCTCTGCAGCACCAGCTGCAGCCATGGACGCCAGACGGAGCTAACCGAGAGGCGTCCGATCACCAGCTCTGCACTGCTGCATGCTGCAGGCGCACAATCTAGTGCGTAAAGTCCTGGGCAACTGCAACTTGGCATCAGCCGCTAACCGGAGACTTCGATACGGGCAGATAAACAACATCCGCAGAGCAGTAACCAGGAGCGAATGAATGCTTTACAGCATCACCATTTATCATTGCACATGGGTTTGGCGTCTCTTGTCACTTATGACGACATTGGTGCAGTGTTCCAGGACAATACTGTGACGATGTCACATTGCGACATGCCGACAGTAGCCATCAGACATCGATTTCATGCCATATCTGCAGCTGTGTCCGCCTCATGCCTGCACGTGGACGAGGCCAGGCGTCCTGACTCCACTATGCCGTGTTAGCACGACACCGAAAACGAGCTCTCTTTTAAATCGCGCATGGGGAGACGTGACGTCAGCCACCACCAGTGACGTCATGTTCACCATACCGCGAACGTGTCGATGGCAGATAAACCCGACTTATTCTCGGATTGAAGTAAAGACGGGAAGTCCGTTTGTATCTGAAGCGATTTTCGAGAAATAATCAGCCGTTCCATGACCGTACAATTGTATTATTTGCAGGCCCGCGCGAATGATTGCGCTGCAGAATACAGGAAGAGGAATTCTGAGGAGAGTATCATCCCAGTTATTTGGTGGATCAAGAACGGTGGCTGGGGGGGGGGGTGGGGGGGGGGGGGGGTGGGCAATGGTGGTTTGGGAGGGCAAATTCCAAAAAAAATATCACATAATTCTAAAAACTCATCGGATTTCGCTTCTTATGCATTGATAGCTGATTTAAAACAAACTTTCCTTACTAAAAGTTGCTTAGATTTTCTTCTATATCAGGAAATGTGTCAATTTTGCTCCGATTTCAGGTGTTTTGTAGGCGGGGGCCATGGCCGCTTTGCCCCCCCCCCCCTGGCTCCGCTAGTGTCCCAGTTGGACCTCATTCCGCACGAGGTCATGCAATGTTAAAAGGAAAGTTTCGGAGGTTGTGTGTTTGAATAAGACGGCGGACAAGGCAGGCCTGCCGCGGGGACACACTGACAGACATGCCGGGCAGATGACGGCTGGCATGCCGGACAGATGACGGCTGGCATGTCGGGCAGATGACGGCTGGCATGCCGGACAGATGACGGCTGGCATGCCGGCCAGATGACGGCTGGCATGCCGGGCAGATGACGGCTGGCATGTCGGGCAGATGACGGCTGGCATGTCGGGCCAGATGACGGCTGGCATGTCTGTTCTGATGCCAGACGGGTCAGCTGAAGCCGACTCCCTGTTACCCTGTGGTGCCCCGCACTGGGGTCAGACACGGGTCAGTGGAGGCTGCTGGGTTTCCAGGCCAGTGCAGAGCTGATGTTTCCCGGCCAGACTGCGGGAGCCGGCCGTCGTGCCACTGTCACATACACTGTACAACTCCCGTCCCCATCTGCATCCCAACTCAGCGGGAGATGTTGTCACAGACGACGTCGGTCTTAAAGGAAGCGTAAAGCCCCATAACCACCTGGACGCCAAGCCAGTGTCGTCTTATCCACTTCGGAGCTCTTAACTCTCTGCCACGTGGCGGCGTGATCCGGTCCGGCGCTGCCCGCTCCAATCACACACACGCTCAGGTGCAGCCGGCGCTGTCCATGCTGTTTACCCGTGCGCAGCTGGAGGCCTGGCCTGGAGGAATGCCGCTACTCGGCGGCCATCGGCCAGTGATATCTCTGTAATTATCGGAGCTGAAGGCACGCCAGTTGTCGGGCGATTTTGTTTTCGCCTCCCGGTTGCTGCATTGAGATGCGGCCGATAGGCATTCAGTGGCGGCGCTTTCCGTGGTTCTGCTGGCTCCGCGGCCCTCAGGTTCTCAGAAACTCTCCGTCTGTGCAGCTGCAGAGGAGGCAGATACGGAGCTCCTGTGGGCAATTACTCCGTGTTCGCCTGCAGTGTCGGATGTTTATCTTACCATTACATGCGGCGGAAAGCGGCGTCACACCTGTCACACAGTCTATAACACTCCGTGTTATTCACATTTGGCCGCTCTGATAATTCATTTCGGTTGAACTTGTCATCCCCGTTGCCTACATTGGTATTTTCGTGGAGTGTCTGGTGTTACCCATTACCCAAATTTTACAATATGGGCAGGACTAGGGTCCACATGTTGTCCATTTCTGATTTCGCAAAATGCCATGAGGAGACCGATGGGCCGATGGGCGATGAACCGATGGCCGTATGGCGAATCAATGAACCTCATGTGGTTGCTGCTTTAGAGGACAATGGCTGATGACCAGAGCTTTGCCTTTTTGTTTTTCACACAAAGGAATCATGCAGGTGATTTTTTCAGATTTCGCGGGATTAGTTAATCCCTCTAACAAGCCTGATAAAGGCATGTGGTGCAGTATCTGGTCCCAGCCCCCCATAAAGGCATGTGGTGCAGTATCTGGTCCCAGCCCCCCTGATAAAGGCATGTGGTGCAGTATCTGGTTCCAGCCCCCCATAAAGACATGTGGTGCAGTATCTGGTCCCAGACCCCCTGATAAAGACATGTGGTGCAGTATCTGGTTCCAGCCCCCCATAAAGGCATGTGGTGCAGTATCTGGTCCCAGCCCCCCTGATAAAGGCATGTGGTGCAGTATCTGGTTCCAGCCCCCCATAAAGGCATGTGGTGCAGTATCTGGTCCCAGCCCCCCCATAAAGACATGTGGTGCAGTATCTGGTCCCAGCCCCCCTGATAAAGACATGTGGTGCAGTATCTGGTCCCAGCCCCCCATAAAGGCATGTGCCTGATTATGACCGTCTTATTATTAGTGGCAGTGAAATATTCTAGGGTATGAAATACACTGGGGCTATTGCTACTCCACTTGAGATGATCGATCGCTGCACACTATACAGCCAATATAGCCGGCTTCTGGTAGCACGGATTGTATCTCAACAGAAACGCTACCCATACTGAGGTTAGCAGCACGTGTCACTGCTCAAACACTGCCCGGCTTTTCAGCAGCAACAGCTGATACGTATAGCAGCTCCGGGCGCCGGCGCTGAATAATCGATCGTCAGAAGGCCGGCGTGAGTGCTGCATGTTTCTGATAACGAATTTCATATAGCTGCACGTGGCATGTGCTCCTCGCCGCCTCGATGACGTGTCCCGGAGAGCGGCGTTTGTGACACACTTCTCAGCCGTCAGTCGGGATGACGCATTCTCCCAGTATGGAGGCGGCCGGCCGTATGACGCAGTGGGACCGGGCTCACCCAGTGCCGGCAGCCGCAGCCCTGGTGACGTCACTGGTCCGGTCTGCAGCTCCTGGTAACGTCACCGGTGCGGTCTGCAGCCCGCTCCGCCCGGCACCGGTCACACCGGTCACCCGGACCCGCTCCGGCCCGCCAGCGGGCATTGCGCAACAGAGCGCCCGTTCTCGGAGGGAGCCTGTAGCTGGGCCGGGCGGGCCGGAGGAGTCACTCCGCCTCCCGCCTCCGCCGCCGCTGCCCCCGGCGGACCTGTCGTAAATCAGCTGGAGCGCGTGGAGGGCACTGTACGCCGCGGCGGCGGAGCAGCGGCACGACTGGTGTTTGTTACGCACCGTTCGCCGAGTCAAGGTGACCCCGGCGCGCCGCTGGGCGGGCGGCGACGGAACCTCCTCCGAGCCAGACCCGTCTCTGCCGCCGCGGCTGGGAGGACCCCGGACGTAGCTGAGCCGGTAGCCCTGTCGGTCCCCTGCCGACCCTCCCCGACACTCCGCACTCCCGGAGTGAGCAGGCAGCTGACATTCCGCAAGAGGCCGCCACCGTGGACCGGTAAACAGCTGAGTGTTTCCGTTCCCAGTGACCGCCGGCGTGTACACCGTACGGGTCCCGCTTCCCCTAGTTCCGCGACTCCCCCTCCGACCACCATCCCACCGTCCTGAAGGTCAACAACAGGAAGACCGGCGGAACATAGACCGGTCTAAAATGAGACGTCCCCTGAATTCCACCAGGGATCGGGGCCCTAACGTTCGCGCTCAGTGACCCCTTGTTGTGCTCCGGAGTGCAGGGGGCCGGTGAGTCGAGTCGCCATTTGCTGGAAGTGAAAGTTTGCCGGTTGTTAGTTGAAGTGGACTGGTTGGTTAAAGTGGACCTTGAAGTGGACCGGTCATCCCCGACTGCCACGGCACTGCACCCACAGCTGGCCCCCGGCCACCACTGACCACACCCGCCGCCCGCCGACTGGCCCCCGTGCTGCGCCACATCACAGCGTCAGCGGGGGGGCTCTGTCATACCACCGACTGGCCCCCGTCGGCAGCGCCACATCACAGCGCCAGCGGGGCGGGACTCTGTCATACCGCCGACTTCTGTGTCGGTGAGGGCGCAGCCAACATACACAGATGAACGCTCCGCTATTGTTGTGAACAACACGGGGACGGCGGAACGGTGTGGACTCGAGTGACGGCTGGCAGGCGCCATCTCCGTCACCGTCTCTGCCGCCGCTGAGCACGGGATCAGTACCGCTGCGAGTCACCGTCTCTGCCGCCGCTGAGCACGGGATCAGTACCGCTCCGCGAGTCACCGTCTCTGCCGCCGCTGAGAACGGGATCAGTACGGCTGCGAGTCACCGTCTCTGCCGCCGCTGAGAACGGGATCAGTACCGCTGCGAGTCACCGTCTCTGCCGCCGCTGAGAACGGGATCAGTACCGCTGCGAGTCACCGTCTCTGCCGCCGCTGAGCACGGGATCAGTACCGCTGCGAGTCACCGTCTCTGCCGCCGCTGAGCACGGGATCAGTACCGCTCCGCGAGTCACCGTCTCTGCCGCCGCTGAGCACGGGATCAGTGCCGCTGCGAGTCACCGTCTCTGCCGCCGCTGAGCACGGGATCAGTACCGCTGCGAGTCACCGTCTCTGCCGCCGCTGAGAACGGGATCAGTACCGCTGCGAGTCACCGTCTCTGCCGCCGCTGAGCACGGGATCAGTACCGCTGCGAGTCACCGTGTGGTCCGACAAGGCCGTCCGGCCAGCCGCCCTGCACTGCACGCGCAGAGTTCCGGGTGACCAGGGCCAGCCGGTCATTGTCAGCAGTGATTATCTGGGGTCCAATCTCTTCCCCAACGACAGGGAAATGTCGAGCGTGCGTAGAAAAGGTCGATAGGTACGCGTAGCACTGGCGTATTTCTAATGTTAGCGTTATTGACGAACAGGCAGCTATTACATAGAGATAGGTAGACGTCAGCCCCCGCCCTATCAGATGACTGCTGAGCGCAGTCCTACTGGCTTGTTCTATGCTGAGCTGCGGACGGCTGCAGCCGCTGTAAAGGACAGCCGAGCGCCGGCTGACCTTTACCTGGGGTCCGGCTACAGCGGTCGGACACCAGCCGGCCAGTTGTCAGGCTCGGTACAGCGAATCACAGACCGGTGACGTCACCCGGCTCAGCGCTCACACGGCTCTGAATGACGGGGCAGAGCCGGACACTCGACCTAACCGGCAGTGCCGTGACTATGGCAGGGCTAATAAGGTATATGCAAGCCAGCGGGACAGCAGGAAGCGGTCTGTTTAATCCGCCCTTGACTGGGGTCTCAGCCGAACGCCATTGACGGGGGGGGACGCCCCCTGGTTATATTCTGAACCAATGATTACAGCGAGATACACAAGACGGCATTAGAAAGCTCTCAATGAGACGCATCTAAAGCATACGCGAAAATTTAAAATTGAGGTCACATGTCAGGTCAAAGGTCAAAATCGAGGTATTTGAGTGTGTGGGCTATACTTTCCATCCAAAGCCTTCGATTGTGACCATGATCACGCAAAGTGCTCTCAAATGTATAATACACATCCCGCATGAGCTAAAGTGAGATTGCTGGCAAACGGCAAGGTCAGGGCCCAAAAGGTCACTATGCGCAAAATATCTACGAAAGTCATGCGATATATGTTGGGTTATTTTACACGCATAATTCGATAGTGATAGTCATTTTACCACATGACTTCATTTAAGTGAAGTTAGTGTCAAGCTCAGGTCAAGGTCAGGTCACATAAGGTCACAATTTGAAATGGATAAATCTAAATAAAAAAGGATGTTTCTGGACCAGTTTGGGCTCAGAAATGCATTGGTAACGTTTCTTTGTTCATAGCGGGTATTTTTTTTTATATATAAACAATACGTCATGTGTTAGTTGTTAGTTGTTACTTTAGAAGCCACAAGTCAGTCAAAATGGTGATATGGTTTTGAAACTCGGTTTGAGAATTGTTCATATGTGGTTCTAATAAATATTCCGTTTTTGCAACATCTTTGAAAATTTTGACTTTGTGAGCATTTTTCAAAAATAAATTGGGGTTCAAAAGCCAATATTGTCAAAAATCAGAGATAGCCATTTTGTAGCCCTTGCCATTTGCTATCTGTTGACGTTTTGTATTGCATGTTTCTCCAAATATGGCATTTGTACGGTCTGAAATCCCACGAAATTGCTTCATTTTTGCACAGAAGACGTAAAATTGATGTAGGCGAAAGTACCGAAAAGTTTCACGTTGATAACTCTATTTGCTTTTTAGCTATTGTGAAAGTTCGTCAGGGAGGGGGGGGGCGTGTTTTGCCTCCACCAGCCAATGGCGAGTTACGACCGACTGCTGCAATCGTGCTGTGAGATTGATATTTGTATCTCATGAACGTCCTATTACATCTGAGGTGTTTTATTAGCTGACTTTAATGGCTACCAGCATAGCCTGTCATCACAAGTTGAGGTCGTGACTGTCTCCGTTTGTGTTCGCTTCTGTTTGACCAGTGTGTTTCGTCTCTAACAGACTCAGACGCGGCTGCCGCCGGCTCCACATTCGCCTGGCCTCTGAAGGGCTGGCCGCGGCCGTCGACCGGCCGCTCCCCGCAGGAGCAGCAGCGCCGCCACCAGGCCGACAATGTGGAGGCCGTCAGTCGTCGTCTGCAGGAGGCGCGCGTCGCCGACGACGCCGACGACGTCGACGAGACGGAGCTGGTGCGCGCGCCGGCCGAGCGCGAGGAGAAGCAGGAGCCGGCGCGGCGCGCCGCCGAGCCGCCGGCGGTCGAGGCCCCTGAGCCGACCGAGCCGGCCGGCAGCGCCATCGACCTGTCGGTGGGCGCCAACCCGCTAAGCTGCTTCCCGTCGCTGGCGGTGCCGTCCCAAGATCGGCTCTCCGTCATCACTCACACGCCGACGCTGCCCAAGAAGCGACCCTTCTACCGGCGCGACCTACTCAGCGCGTGCGTCCACATCGACTCGCCGCCGCCGCAGAAGCGGCCGATGAACCTGCGCGTGCCGCGAAACGGCTGCGCGCCGATGCAGACGCCGCTCGGCTCGGGCAGTAACCCGCTGTCGCCGACTCCGGGCTCACCATACCGGGCCGGAGGCGGCGGCGGCGGCGGCGGCGGCGGCGGCGGCGGTGGGGGCGGGGGCGGCGGGCCAGGAGACCAGGGCTCCCCCAACGACAACAACATGAACAACCGCAGCGGCAACAACAACGGAAACCAGAACAACAATAACGGAAACAACGGCAACAACGGCGGCAACAACGGAAACCACAACGGCAGCAACAACGGCAACCTGTTCGTCGGGGCCGGCACCGGCGGTCTGCTCGGCCTGCTGGGCTGTAAGACGGAGCAGCCGGACGACTCCTATGAGCAAGGCCGTCACTCGCCGAAACAGTACCAGACTCTGCAGACGGCCGACATGGACACCTACCTGGGCAGCTACGTGGACCTGCAGGTGGAGAGCTGCAAGCCGCCGCCGCAGCCGCCGCCGCCGGCGCAGTCCTGGAGCGTGCACTCCACCAGCGGCCCCCTGCCGCGCCTCGCGCCGCTGCCCTTCGGTCTGAACGGCGCCGACCCGTTCGGACTCTGCGACTCGTACGAGCTCGACGTGGAGCTGTTCTCCGACACCAAGCCGATGATCGGCGTCGGCGGCGGCGGGGGCGGCGCCGGCGGGCTGCTGGCCGACTCCCCGGACCTGTTTGGCCTGGAGCACCTGCTGCAGCCGGGCTCGGCGGCGGCCGGCACCCCTCAGGCGGAGCTCTCCCACCAGACGGTGGTGGACGCGCTGGGCGACGCGGTCGCTCTGCCGGCTCTCTCAGAGCCGGTGGTGTCCTCCTGCCTGGCCGACGCCGTGTACGACGGCCGCTTTCTGGTGACGGGCCCCCTGGCCCCGGCGGCGCCGGCGGCGGCTCTCCAGCTGGCCGTCCAGCCGGTCCAGCTGCCCGAGTCGTCGACGGCCCCGTCCCCGGGCTCGCCGGGCGGCTGCTACTCGCCGAACTCGCCGGGCTCCTCCAGTGGCGACCCTGGTGCCGAGGGCATGCCGGCGCTGGACATCCGGATCAGCATACTGCAGCAGCGGGTGAGTACTCGGAGCGCTCTTATCATCAGTGACGTATTATCATAACTGATGTGTACAGGACGTACGCATCGCTTTATCGATATATGTCGCATTCGGTCCGACTAGCTCCACACGTGCAGATAAAGTTGTGTTAGGTACATAGCGATGCGGTCAGCGGTCATGATGACGATAGATCGCGTTTCAAGGTTGACATCGCCCCGGCTGTGTGACGCGCTCGCTAATCGCATCTGTCGGCCATGTTAGCTACATATGGCTCAGCCAGGCCCGGTCAGAATATACCGAGAAACCTGAGGCCTTACCAGATAGGACGAGCGCTGAACGTAACACTGTCGTTAGGATCCCTGCTGATAGCAGGCAAAACAACGGATTTAGCAGAAATTCAAAGGCGGTGTGAAAAACCGTACCTACACGGAGTTACGTCAGAATAACCTTGGGAGCTTCGTCATAAGTAGGTACCTGAATACAGTTGTCAAATGCAAAGTGGAGATGAATCTACATGACGGCGTGACGAAAAACAGATAGGCGCCAGGCCTTTGAAGGAGGCACTTGTGAGCTACGTAAGACAGTTGACAGCTGGCTCGTGTTGCAATCTATGTTTGGAAATCGGCCGTGTTCTAAAAATGGGTCATACTTCGGAAAACATGCTTTCGAAATTTTTCATGTGGCTAAATGTCAGGGGAAAAGTCAAAGCGATTTACGTTGTATGTTTAAGGAAAGCGTAGAGATCCACACAAAGTTCCGTAGTATTCACTTATATTTATTTCCAGTTTGCACCTAATCTTTAAGTATAACTCGTGACAATGTATGCACACTTTATAATTTACGTTTTCCTTGTGCTGCGAGCTCAATCTAAAGCCTAGCTGGGAAATTCAGCCGTCGCGATTGTTGTCACGACAGGTGTATGTTTATGGGCCTGTCTATATAGTATAGGTGTTTATGGGCCTGTCTATATAGTATAGGTGCTAATGTATCAGTGTCCTGATTGCTCAGGTTGAAAGAAGTTAATTGTGTCTATGTCGTTGGTTGCGGTGGTCGATTAACTTATTTCGAGCTTCGAACATGTCGGAACATATCGGTCGGGACAAAATAATTAATTCATCTGAAGTCCCGTGGAGCACCCTATAAGTCCCGTGGAACACCCTATGACCCCCTTATGACGTGGAACACCCTATGACGATCCATTTCCGTGTTCTTCAGATGGGCCTGCCCGACTCGCACAGTTTCGAGTTCGTGAACGGCGGACACGGCATCAAGAACCCGCTGATCACCGAGAGCGACCTCGAAGTGGAAAAACTGCCACCTATCAGTGAGTACCGCAACTTGTGTTTGTCCGCCAGCCGGCGCTGCGGTCGCCGGGTGAATGAACGCGAGAGACCCAGAGTGTCTCGGCGCTTCCTGGAGGTAATACCCGGGACGGCTTCCGGCGGCGGCGGCGGCGGGCCGCGCTCGGCCGAGCGTGACGCCACTGCCTCGCCGCCGCCGCCGCCGCCACCGCGCCAGAATCGTCCACACGCGCACCGGCCGGGAACATTATCGTTCAGGTTTCCGGCCACAATTAAACGGCCGGTGGACGATGTCCATGAGGTGTTGCAATTAAAATAGGATTTAGGATTTATATATCCATCAACTGGAAAATAGCGCTCAGGCTGAGGAAAAGTTATCAAAGACAATAATGTTTTATCCACGTATCACGAGGCACGGCTGACGGCCGCCAACGAACGTCCGGCGTTAGATCACCGAGTTAAGGACGCGATTATGTCACTAAGGCAGACATGGCTGGAGGGTTACAAAAAAGCTGGTGGGAAAACTGTCATGTTGGTGGGTTTATTACCACAGAATGCCCCTTTTAATGTTATAATACCTGCAGATCTGGCACAAAGTCGGTGTGACTACCAACTCTGATAAGGAAAATCTACCTGCATGCAGTCATGCATGTTTCCATTGTTGTGGGTTGGTGTTTTCCTGACCCCCAGCAGCGCGGTCTCCGTCTCGCGCCGTAGCTGACAGTGCTCTCCCTCCTCGTTGCAGTTGTGGAGGATGACCCCAAGACGTACATGTGTCGGCTCTGCTCCAAGAAGTTCACCCTGCAGCGTTTGCTGAACCGGCACATGAAGTGTCACTCGGACGTCAAGCGCTACCTCTGCACCTTCTGCGGCAAGGGCTTCAACGACACGTTCGACCTGAAGAGGCACACACGCACACACACCGGTACGTGGCTAGGGGTGTGCAGCCGGGTATTATTGTTTTAATTCCGAATGTTCGCACAGTCCGGCACTCCGAGATCAACATAAGAGTACAACTATTTCAGCTCATAGCGATAGAAACTGGCGATAAAACATCCTATCTACATTGCTCATCAGTTCAAAATTAAGAGACGGGTCTAACGGTTTCTCCATCATTGGCGCCTAATGCCCCTGCCTCCTTGACTTCACTGTTTCACTCCTCTGTGAAAGCTGAATGAATGAGTGGCTTCACTCTGTGTCCAGTGTATGACCGGCGTACCCTCGTGTCTGGCAGGTGTGCGGCCGTACCGGTGCGTCATGTGTGAGAAGTCCTTCACGCAGCGCTGCTCGCTTGAATCGCACTGCCTCAAGGTGCACGGCGTCCAACACCAGTACAACTACAAGGAGCGCCGCAACAAGGTGTACGTCTGCGAGGAGTGCGGCAACACCACCATCGAGCCCGAGGCGCACTATTTCCACCTCAAGGACAACCACCCCAACAGCCCGGCGCTGCTCAAATTCTACGACAAGCGCCACTTCAAGTTCCACAGCAACTTCGCCTCGATGCTGCTGCAGGCGCGGACGTAGTTCGGGCGGCCGCCGCCAGGGGCGCTGTGCACGCCCGCGCCTGCGCTCCGACGTCGCTGCTGTGCAGACGGACAGACAGACACACACACACAGACGGACAGACACACACACACAGAGACAGACTGAGACGCACGGACTGCACGGCGGCCGCGTCTCCCAGCGGGAGACGCGCCGCCAACTCCTGCGGGCGACGGGGTGGCAATATCTGCACATACAACTGGCTGTTTTATATCTATTTAGCTGGCGTTCGGACCGCCACGGGTCCTCTGTACACTGTACAGCACCCGGAGAGAGGCATTGTTTGTGAGCGTGAGCGGCGTCTAGTGTATTTTACCGTGTGTCGGCGTGTCTGTGAGTGTGTGTGTGAGAGTGAGGAGCTCTTCTTGATGGGGCCGCCGGACGATACCAAACGCCTCTCGGGTTGTGTGGTGGGTCGGCCTCGCCTCTCTCGGAGGGGAAGCGGAGGGCCGCCGCCGGACTGGGCATTCCTCGGCGGGCGACAGAGACCCTGTGCGTGGCGGCTGCGGCCGATTCTGTGTACGCCGTGTATGTAGCTAGCTTTAGTGAGTTGACAGATGCACTGGCAGCGGCGCGGTAGTGTGTGGTGACTGTTTTGCTCGCCTGGCTGGCCGGCAGAGCGCCGCCTCGGTGGCCGGCGGCGGCGGCGGCGGCTAGCGTCCGCGGTGCTGCCGCGACCGCCGCCACGCCCGGCTCTCTCGACAGCTGTATCGGTGGCTGGGTAGCGGGAGCCGGCCCGGCGTCCCGGCACTCTCCCAGTGAGGGTGTGGCAGCCTCTCGGCGACATCGCGGTCGCTGGCAGCGGTCCGCCCCGCGCGCCGGCACACCGATGTGGTCTGCCCGCCGGCCAGAGCGACATCTGGACGCGGCCGCGGCCGCGGCGGGATGAGACATGCGAAGGGCGCATAGTGTCGGTGTGTGAAACGAGGGAGAGTCAGTGTTAACCAGCCAAATCTGGGCATTCGAGTGTTGCTGGTCATTTGTGTGTCAGGTGGAGTGAGTTGTTGGCAGTTATTACAGAGTCGCGTCGTCTGTTTCCGACCCCGCCTCCTCGGGGCAGCGGTTCCAGCTGTTTAACCTCGTCTCAAGCTCTGGAGGCGCTCGGCCTCCAGTACAAACGGCTCACGGTGTGTGCCGCCACCGCCCGCGGCGCGGCCCCGCCCCCCGGCTGATGTTGTTCTTCGCATGTTCAGAAATACATTTATTAGCGTTACCGTACTATGACGTCTACCGTATCGCCGCCACGAAACAGCCGTTTTCTACCACATTCCTAAGGGACCTAATCACATTCCTGAGGAACGTAATCGAAAACGCACGAAATACACGGTTTGGGGCGGTGAAAGAATAATTTTGTCTTAAAAAAATCAAAATAGCCGAAAAATGCTGCACATAAACGTCGGATATGACAAATTTCAATAAAATCTCGTTTGATTTTCCCGATTGTGTAGCTCAGTCGGGAGAGCGCTGGGCTTACCATCTGATTCGTCCCGGCAAGCCGGGTTCAAGTCGCTTCGGCGTTCGCTATTTGCCCCTGACTGGTATGGCCTGCGGTCGGTGGCAGCAGTAACGTTCAAGGTCAGGTGACGTCAGAGGGCGAGAGTCAGGTGACGTCAGAGGGCGGGGCTGACCATGTCCACGTATGTTTGGCCACGTAAAACTTCCCGGCTGCCAGGAATTGCGCGATAGGATGGAACGGTCAGCAGGCCTGCTTAGCGCGGGGCCTGACCTTGTAAATCCATCCATCCAAAATATTTGGAATACATTTACAAAAGAAGATGTGAGCCAAATGCTTCTGAAAATTTCGTAGCTTTAGCAGAGCATAAGGGCTCATGACGTATACAGCTCGACAGCTCGACGTTTTGTATTTACAATTTGCTTCAAAACTTTATTTTCTACAATTTGTCAAACATTTATCGTTTTTCCACCAAAAATAGCACATGACATATTCATGTGATGTGAGCCAAATGCTTCTGAAAATTGCGTAGGTTTAACAGCGCATAAGGGCTCATGACGTATACAGCTCGACAAATCATAAGAATGTTCATTCCTATGAGAAAGAAACACGTAAGGCCCACTAATAAACAATCACGAATCAGCCACCAATCCCTCTCCAAGGCCACGGATGACGTTTTCCGAGCTACCCGTATCAGATGACGATGTTAGTGGCGTGGGACTCGACGCCGAGCCGGGCAGTATATAACAGCGCCTCCTGATCCCAGATGACGATGTTGGTGGCGTGGGACTCGACGTCGATCCGGGCAGTACAGCGCCTCCTGACCCTACGGTACACTGTACATCGTGCACGACACTCCCCGTGCCCAGTACACCGTAACAATACCGATACACCGAGTCCGGCAATGTGGCAACGGTGTAAGCTGCATGTATACAGGGACAAAATCAGAGCATCCAAACAGGGACAAAATCAGAGCATCCAAACAGGGACAAAATCAGAGCATCCAAACAGGGACAAAATCAGAGCATCCAAACAGGGACAAAATCAGAGCATCCAATGCACTTATTGATAGCTGAATACATATAACATCCAGTCTCCATTTCGGCGCAAATGGACTGCCTCTGTGGACTCTGTGGACTGCCTCAAATGGACTGCCTCTGTCCCTTTGTTGAATCCCTCTTACATTGCAATATTAACAGCCGGATGAGTCATCCAGTCATTCGCAGTGAAAAATGCTCCAGATGACTATACAATCGGGCAGCTGTTCGCGGGCCGATACCATCTGAGATATGCAGTCTGCACCGTCACTTTGACATCAGCGCCGCCATCTTTCCTGGGTGACGCGGGTGAGAGCCGTGTTGGCCGGCGGTGACTCAGGCTAATCCTGTTATGATGTGTGAGCGGCGCCGTGTCATCCGTGTGGCCATGACGTCCCCGGGCCGGGCGGACAGCGGACACAGGACAGCGGACACAGGCCGGGTGCGGCACGGGAATGTCTCGCCGGCGACAGCAGGTGTGTTCAGGGACGTGGGAGCCGTGGGGGCAGTGGGGGCAATTCGCCCCCCCCCCAACTTTGGACGTGGGCGGACGACGCCCCCCCCCCAACTTTGGAGCTAGGTGGTGGCAATCCGCCCACTTTTTACATGATCTTTTAATTCTGAATTAGATCAACGGCATTGCCGCCGGAAATTTGGATGTTTTATGGAACAAACATGCAGTTTCAAGGTAAAAATTAAAACTCAAAGAAAATTTCAAAGAAACTTTCATTGAATTTGGAGCTAGGTTTGCATCTTCCCATCTGCACTGGCGGATCCACCCTCTCTCCGTGTGGAGGTGATGAGGGGGGGGGGGCATCTTTTTGTGGAAAAAGTACCCCATTTTTTTTCTCGTGGATTTGGGCCCGCCACTTTATTTTGGTATTCGAGCTCAAGAAATGCACTTTTCAAATTCACAAAAATTGATTTTGTGGATTTTTTCCCGAACAAAAATCTTTGATTTGTATTTATTTTTGGGAGTCAAAAACCCAACATTTCGAAAATCCGACATATCCATTTTGAAGAAAAAGTAATTTCCTTTTTTTGACGTTTTGTATTTACAATTTGATTCAAAACTTTATTTTCTACAATTTGTCAAACATTTATAGTTTTTCCACCAAAAATAGCACATGACATATTCAAACGTCATTATCTCCCATAATACAGCATCAATTTCATTGAAACTTGGTGAGAAGACGTAAAATTGATGAAGCATAAGATACCAGAAGTTTCACATTGATATTCGTTTTCACGATCGTTTTCAAGTTATTGAGAAAATCCGGGAAGGGCAGATTCGTCATCAAGTCGAAGACGTCATCACAAATGTGTCATGTCTTGCTCCCTCGACGTTCCGCAGTGTGTCGGCTTTTGTCTCCGCGCTGATCGAAGCGTGTCTCGCCCCCCCCCTCCCATCACAGCGGTGAGCATAGTGTGCCTCGGCTTTGCGCCCTCAACCCCGGTGGTGATAGGAGTATTTCGGTTTTGCCCCCCCCCACCCCACCCCATCCCATCCCATCCCATCCCATCCCATCCCATCCCATCCCATCCCATCCCATCCCATCCCATCCCATCCCATCCCATCCCATCCCATCCCATCCATCCATCCCATCCCATCCCATCCCATCCCATCCCATCCCATCCCATCCCATCCCATCCCATCCCATCCCATCCCATCCCATCCCATCCCATCCCATCCCATCCCATCCCATCCCATCCCATCCCATCCCATCCCATCCCATCCCATCCCATCCCATCCCATCCCATCCCATCCCATCCCATCCCATCCCATCCCATCCCATCCCATCCCATCCCATCCCATCCCATCCCATCCCATCCCATCCCATCCCATCCCATCCCATCCCATCCCATCCCATCCCATCCCATCCCATCCCATCCCATCCCATCCCATCCCATCCCATCCCATCCCATCCCATCCCATCCCATCCCATCCCATCCCATCCCATCCATCCATCCCATCCCATCCCATCCCATCCCATCCCATCCCATTCCCATCCATCCCATCCCATCCCATCCCATCCCATCCCATCCCATCCCATCCCATCCCATCCCATCCCATCCCATCCCATCCCATCCCATCCCATCCCATCCCATCCCATCCCATCCCATCCCATCCCATCCATCCCATCCATCCATCCATCCCATCCCATCCCATCCCATCCCATCCCATCCCATCCCATCCCATCCCATCCATCCCATCCCATTCCCATCCCATCCCATCCCATCCCAT